>VZTO01022700.1:1748-20901 GCA_013400615.1 Syrrhaptes paradoxus
AGGCAGCAGCTTTTGGTTGAGTGTGACTCTGGCTGAGCTTCCACCGGCTGGAGGCTGGCTGCTGGGAACGTCTGCCCTCGTGCCGGCAGCACCCGGGAGCTGGCGACGCTCCGTGCGGCAGCTGTATGCAAATACGGCGACAATCGAAGGTACTTACTCAATTCTGCCTGCTGCTTTCGCTCTAACGGATTTATAGATTTTAATTTGGGTTGATAGGACAAAAATATTGTGAGGACTCTTGGATGAGGGTTTTGAGTCAATGGGAGCTGCAGGACTTGGAAAAACGAGGCCACTTAAGTGCCTCAGTATGGATTTTGGCATCCCACTCCGGGCACGCAGCTTTTGGAGTTGTTGGCCGTTGTGATCAGCTGGCCTCTCAGCCGCTCTTCATTGTGGAATCCCCCTCCCAAGTCTCTGCTTTCGGCAGATCTGCAACCCTGCAGCCGGGACCGGGGAGCCAGCTGCTCTTTGGCAGGAGGAGATGCTGCTCACGCTCTATCCAGGCTCCGCGCAGGGTCTGGCTCTCTGTGTGCCCCTCCTGGGTTGGGAAGGCAGGGATGGCTTCTCCTTCAGTTGCTCCAGATTGAAAAGCCAGGACTTGGGTATGTTTGGGAAGCTGCTTAGCTGGGTTTCCCACCCACTGTCATCCCCCCTGCCTCACTTGCAGAGCGTGGCTCCAGGTCGACCTTGACCGTGCCCTTGTGAAGATGTTTTCCCACCGTGGTGTGTCCTGTTGGAGGAGACAAGTTTTCTTGGATATGGCCCATGGTGATTCTTTCCAGAGGACAGCATAATATAAACAGAGGAATTGATGGAGGTTGTAATGGTCAGTTAGTGCCGAGTTCCCATCCAATGCTGCTGCCGTGCTTTTGACTGCGAGGTCCCTGGGCAGGACACCATCTCTCCCGTCCCTCTGTACAAGGCGAGGTTTTGTCTGTAGTTTGAGGAGTGGTCTCAACTGCTTCCCACGGGGACCTCTGTCCCTGCGTTACGTGGGCATTGCAAAAATCCCCCCCCGTACGTGGTCGTATTGGGCAGTGATCTCGTTTCTAGTCCTGAGATGTATTCCTTTAAAAATAATTATCCTCATTTCAAGGTATTGGTGCAGGTTTTAAGCAGTGCTGCGCAGTCATCGGTGTGGATAAGTTGTCGGCACTCTGTGAATATTTAGTCACCTTCCTTTCCATGCCGTGCATGAGAAGCTAAAGCAACCTGGAGGATTTCCATCGATTTTCTCTCTGCTCCCCAATTCCTGCCACTGTACCTGGCGAGTTACCTGGGGCACAGCAGAGGGGAGTCACCCCAGGGCTGTGATAGAGGCGGTTATAGGGTGGCTGGGGGCTGTGATCTGTTCTCTGGAGGGTGTCAAGCCTGGCTCTGGTGAATTCTACTGCACCTTTTGATATGGAGCTTGAAGCCAGATTTTGCTTAAAAAAAAAAAAAAAAAAAAAAAAAAAAAAAAAAAAAAAAAAAAAAAAAAAAAAAAGCGGAGCTCTGACAGCTGGGGCTAATTTCCAGGAGACTGGGTCTCCCATGACGGGAGCTCTTCGTGGTGGGGGCATGTCGGCATGATGCTGAGCCTGGGGAGTGGGGGGGCTGCAGGATGCTCCTGCCCAGGCAGCAAAGCCCTTCTCCTGGGGAGGGGGGACCCTCCTGGGGGGTGGCTGCAGCCTGTGGTCGGCTTCCATGGCTCCGCTGTGCCTGGAGCGACTGGGGGGCTGCAGTTTGTGAATGGGTGGGGAGAACACAGTCCAGCCGTGTTTTCCCCAGAAATCGAGGGAACTGATTTACCCCACTGCGAATCTGTGCTGCTGGTTCGGGTTGAAGAGCTCTTTCGCTCCCGTATACCTCGCTGCAGCGTGAGTTGCTTCTCACAGGATGCTATCAGCTTACTCAGGGGTCAGGCACAAGGTGTTTGCACCGTCAAGTCTCGCTGAAATCCCATTCTGGATACTGAAGCGTGTTGTACATGGCACGTAAAGCTGTGCTGCCNTTCCCATGTACCTCGCTGCAGAGTGAGTTGCTTCTTGCAGGAAGCTCTGGTGGAGTCGAGGGTCCAGCCGACGGTACACGGTNCTTTGCACAGGGTCGGGTTCCTCTTGCTCTTGTGGAGTCAAGGGTCCAGCCGACGGTACACGGTGCTCAGCAAAACGTGTCCATCGCTTGTCACCCCTGCAGTGGGACTGGGGACGGTTCCTGGGGTCTTCTCTTGCTTGGGGAATGGGGAAGGGTTGGCAGCTTTTGGTAAATGTTCCCTTTTCCAGGGTGGGCTTTGCATCGTGTTTCGGTTTGGTTTTTAATAGGTTTTTGAAATTTGCTGTGAGGATCCTGGAGGCATAAAAAAAAGCCAAAACCTGGAGAATTCTTGCTTATGGTTTGTGCTCTGCCAAAGAATCCAGCAATTGAGTTAACAAGATCACTTCCCCTTGTACATGAGTTATTGTTGTTTTTAATTAGAGGTAATGCTGTAGTTTGAATGTACAACACAACGGGGTATGAAATGCAGTTCAGCTTATATACCAGAGATGATTTTTCCAATTATAAACCTATTTAGAAGGCGGATACATTAGAAATGGTGAAATGTCAAACTGCAGATGAGGTGAGCGGGCTGGAGTACGCATGCACCCACGCACACATCCCGTCGTACAAGGAGGAGGAAAGCGCTCTGGAAAACCGTTATAGATGCATAATTAGTTTAATCTGAAATTAATGCTAATTTCAGCAATTTGTGATGCAGATTCACAATTAGTACTCTAGTCCACCTCCACCGTGGTGAGAAGTTAAGGATGCAAAGTCTTAATGGATTCCACACCGGCGTGCCCGGATTGAGCTCACGCACCCGTTTCCAGGGTGTTCTCCGAGCCCCGTGTGCATTGGTTTGCTTCAGCGCCCGCCTCTGCCTCGCTTTCCGGGAGCTGCTGCTGGTTCAGAAGGCAGTCCTGTAGTCGGGTGGCTTTAGCTCATGGAGGGTATTGATGTCTTGGGTGGGACAGGATTATTGGGTGTCTTTGGGTGGGACAGGATTATTCTTTCCAGAAACGACCTCTTCACCCCGTTCAGAGCAGATCTACCTGATGTGCCCCAAACTGATCTGATGGCAGCCCTAACCTTGCCAAAAGTGGCGTAAAATCAGAAGACTTGCTTCCTAGAGCAGGGTGGTTTTCTCCTGCCTCTGCACCGCCTGGACTGTTTGCTCAGTGTCAGAACAGAGGCGAATGCATTTTTCGAAAGCCCAGCCAGTGAAGAGGTGGTAACCTTGGGTGACTCCTCGCAGTAGCAGTCGCGTGTGTTTTGATTAAGTGCAGCTACTGCGGTGTACAAACAGCGATTCTGCGGGTACCTGCAATTAACGGACTTTGCAACCAGCGTTGGGTCTGACTCTCCCCCATCGATTGCTTCTGCACCAAGAGACACCTTGGGTATAAAAAAGCTCCAAACCCATCCAATATCTGCATTTTGCAGAGCCCTGCACTAGTGAATGGTGCATCTATTATACCCCGATCGAGCCCATGGAGCTGCAGTGGTGTTGGTGGGTTTGGGAGGGACCTGGACCCCTTGGAGTCACTCATCAGATGTGGGTTTGTGATCGGTTCCCAGTCGCCCTGCCCGCCCCAGGCGAGGAGCAGGTGGAGCTGCTGGCCAAGGGTCTGAACCCCAAATCACGACGGGGGGGCTCCCTTTGTGGCTGTGCCCCCACTGTGAGCAGATTCTGGATTTACTGTCAGGAAAAGATAAAGATCCTCAGTGACTTTTGTGGGAGGGACTTCAGGCTGGGGACTCCTAGGTTTTGGGCTTTTTATCATTTTTTTTTATAAAGCCTGTTTTTCTTAGATATATACATAAATGTTTTTATAAAGCTGTAGATTTTGTTCTTGTTGTTAAAGATATGCTAATCTATTTTCCCAGCCAAATGAGAAATTTTGATTTTAAAAAAATCTTTAATTTTGGAAAGAGAGAAACTTCATCCAGCTCCCTTCTGCCTGCCTCTGATCATTTGGCATCTTTAACCTTTGCTAACCAGCGCTAAGTGTACTTCGTTAAATACTGTTTAACCCCTTGTTTTGCCGCCCCGAAGCCAGCACAGGAGTGGGGAGGGTGAAACCATCGCTCCCCGGGATGCACCGTGGGGGTGGGTGCCCTGCCTCTCCCTGCAGCCAGCGGGGGGTGTGCAGTGGGGACTAAGGTGGGCTCCTTGAGTGCCCTCGCTGCCGTTAGCAATGAGAATTTGGGACTTTCTGGTTAACGTGAGTTTTCCTGGACCTCATGGGTGGCTGTGCCTGTTCCTGGCCGTTTCATGTGCTTTAAAATGTGTTTTATTGGTGGTGCAATGTGTGAGCTGCACCAAAGGTGTCACGGTGCAGTAGGACCTCTGAATTAGTGAATACTTTTTTTTTTTTAATACCTTTTTTCTGCTCCGTGTGTGGCTGGCATGTTTGCAAACCTCTGGCTGTTAGCTATGGGACTGACAGCCTGTGTTCGCGTCCCCGGGCTGCGGGTCCGCAGCAAAGCTGGGCTCTGTCCCCCAGGAGCTCCGAGCAGAGCCGTCACTGCGCTCCGGGGTTGCTCACCCTGGTGCGGTCTTGCCTCGTAACTCATCTGCTTGGCTGACGAGGGAGGGTTTGCGTGTTGGAGCAGGAGTTGGAGGCTTCGTTTCCAGTTGGTCCAAGTCCCGCCGCAGTTCTCTAACGGTTGGAAATTGGTGAGGCTGTGTCGGTGCAGACAGGTCAGCTGTGTCCAGCAGTTTGCCTGGCATTGATGCTTGGGAGAGAGAAATAGGTGCTTCCAGCACCAATGGCTGGGTTCTCGGTTCTTGCCTCCTGGGGCTCTCCGTGATGCCCTGGGCTCCCCGCGATGCCCCGGGCTCCATCCGAGCTGAGCGCGGTGCTGGCCCCATCGCCCATCGTTGGTTCCCGTCTGCCCGGGGAAAGGGCTGGTTCCCAGACCCTCGCCTCTGTCCTGCCCGTGTCACCCGGGTGCTGGCGGTCGCAGGGCTGGGGAGGTGGGGGGTGGGCTCCTGCGGGGCCCCTGGCCAGCTGAGGGGATGCGGGTGCCTCGCGCCACGGTGAAGGGAAGGCAGCAGCATCCCCGGCGGGTTCAGAGGGATCGCCGGGGCTGCACGTTCCTGCTGCTCTTTTGCCGGGGGGGTGTAATAAAGCAATTGAACAGTCTCTTCAGGAAAAATGGTAAAAGCAGACTTAATTCTGTGCTGCGCTTTTGTACCAAAGAGCTGATTTCTGAAACCATTTCCCAGCTCGCAGCCCATCTCTAGGCATTAGGATGTTGGGAATTTGCTTGTCATTACCAATATTGTCTTTGACTGGAGCTATTGAAACAAAGTGGTCTTTTTTTTCCTTTAACCTTCAATCTCGCTTCTAAAAGAAGTAGCTATCTTCTTCTTTCTTTCTTGGTCAAATATAAAAATGATGATAATTTCAAATATTACTTTAGAATAATTGCTTTCCTCTCTCTTTTGTATGACAACAGAAGCTTGGCCTGATCTTAAATCAGATGCTGGCAGGCAGAGGGCTCTTGACAGCCCTGCAAAATCCTTTAGTTACAAGTTGGCTTTAGCCAATTCTTTATTTGTAAATGACAATTTTCTACAGAAAAATATATGCTTGGGCTTCAATTTTGGAGTCCTAGATTGCAGCCAGGAAAAAATAATTGAATTTTTTACACTTTTTTTTCTCTCTTTTCTTCCTAACTTAAAAAAAAAAAGAAAAAAGTGAAGCTCTGTAAAGCATGGTTGGGGGCTGGCTGAGGGAAATACGGAGTGTGTTCGTAACGTTGTCCTGGGTCTGCCTGGGTGTAAGGTGGTCCCCAAGGCTCCAGGGGTTTGGGATGAGCCCATGAAAGCCGCCAGCATCTCCTGTCGGATAACCCATCATGGTCTGTGTGATGGGACGTTCTCTGGAGGGTGTCCGTCATCCCTCGCCCTGTATGGACCAAACCTGGCTGCGCCTGGGTCAGCAAGCGGAGCCGGGTGCTCAGCTGGGGTCCGGGGGAACACGAGGGGGTTTCTGAAGGGCCCGATCCAGCCCTGATGGGTGGGGTGCTGTGAGGATTGCAGCCGAGATGGGGCTTGTGGCAGCCGGGGGACTGCGTTGGTAGCTCTTGATGATTATTTTTAAAATAATTCTGCAAGTTCCTTTTAAACTGACCTATCGAAAGTTAATAACACATCGCTCCAGTGGGATGTAGTTACCTTTGTCTGAAAAAGAAAAGAGGGGGAACGGCAAGACGGTAGCTACGAGGATACGACACTTGGACTCCTCTTTCACTTATATTTGCATTGAGGAGCACAATAAAAATCGTTTATTAAAAAAAAATATCCGGGGGCTAGAGCTGTTATTGAGTGCCTTTACTCAGCCATTTCTCAAATAAAAACAAAACAAGACAGAGAAAAAAATATCTAATCAACTAGAGAATCTGAATTGCTTTTGTAAAGAAATATTCTCATTAACTGGGTTAGGGATGGCATCTGAAGAATATTTCTTTTTTCCACATATTGTCTGAAATAATTGGTTAAACCGTGTGCTTGTCTTGTAATTTCTTACAGATGGTCACAAGAACAAAGAAAATATTTGTAGGTGGATTATCGGCTAATACAGTAGTGGAAGACGTAAAGCAATACTTTGAACAGTTTGGCAAGGTAAGTTCCTGCCCAAGTGAGCACTACATATTTTAAATTCTTTTTTTTTTTCCCCTTCTTTTCTTTTTGAAGTCTGTTGTTCAAAACACAAGTGTAAGGAGCCCTGTGCTCAAAGGAGGGCCACATTTTTTGCCTTTCAGTGTAATTTCTCAAAGCCTCTGGAATCACTTCTAAAATTCCTTTTCTGTGGTTGGTTTTTTTTTTTGGTGTTTTTTTTTTTTTTATGTGTATGTGTATATCATTGCCAACACTGTTTACCTTCATTAAATAAAAAAAGAATAATTGGGAGGTGAACGTATGTGCGTTCAGGAAGAATTTGACCCTTAGCTGAATGATTACACAGTTGTCTACTCCATAAAATCAGCTTTCTGTTTGCCGCTGGTTGCGGTGGCAAAGGAGCAGATCGCGGTGTTGGAGAGAGCTCATTAGGTTGTGAAAATGCCTGAAGGAACCCCGTGAATAGTCAGATTAATACGGAAATCTCTAGAATGTCGATTTAATTTCTTGTTAAAAAAATCCTTATGCGAGGTCCTGTGGAAATATATGGAGAAACCTGACATTAAAAAAAAAAATTAATGCAAGGAGGGAAACCTGCACCTTGCTGGAATAGTCTTTATGGGGATGGAGCAGCTCAGAGCCCCCAGTCCAGGCTCTGCCGGGATGGTGCTTAGTGCCACCGACTTCCCTGGAGCTCTCTGGATCCCCAAGGCTCCTGGATGCTCGGACGGGGGTCCCGGGAGGTGGGGAGCGTGCAGAGCCGTGTGCTGTGACAGCAGTTCCCGTACCACCTCCCCGGAGGCTCCCCGCAGCCCCATCCACAGGGCTCCGTGCACCTCGGTTCCTCTCCTTTGGAACGTGCCGGCTGCTGGTTGCGATGCTCGATTACGTGAGGACGCAGCAGGATGTCCCAAAGCAAAGCAGCTCCCGTTCCTTGTAGTTAGTTTGTGTTTCTTTTATCTGCCCTGAGAAGCCTTGGCCAGGCAGTATTTTGTTGAAGGCTGAGGAGGGGAGTTTATAAATTGTTCCCGTGCTGGATTGATAGTTGTTTTGCAAACCATTCATTTTATTTTCAATAATAATCTTCGATTCCAGCAGGATGTTTACAGCCTGCTGAGCCTTTTATTAAAGGATTACATGAGCTTTTGGATGTTTCTCCTGTAGTTACTTCTAATTGCAGAACTCCTCTAACCTGTATTTTTGAAGTTAATAATAGTTTCAATAGAAGTGCTTTGCATATTGTCTGGCTGCTGTCTTAATATAGTCTCTTTAATTTCACCATCTGGTAGTTTCATGCTTGCAATTTTACAGTCCCTGAGAACGCAGGCGGCTCGGTTGGGTTTTCAGCCGTGGCTGGTGACTCGGGATGCTTCAGTTCCTGCTTTCGCGCTTTGCCTTCCTTGAGAGAGCTCGAAAGAGGTCTGCCTTTCCAAAGGCAATACTTTTGGAAAATCAAATATATTTTTTTTTTCAAGTGTCTTTAATTTGAAGGCTAAAAAAATGAAGGCACTGAAAATTAATTGCACAAGTTGTGGTCAAGGCTGGAGCCCATTCCTCCGGCAGCAGATCTGGGGTACGTCCTGCTGGGGCTGCACCGTCCGGTCGCTGGAGCTCGGCTCTGGGTGCTCGGCCCCTGTGCTGCTGGGTGACCGTGTCCGGTTCCATCCCTGTTTCACGTTTCCCTGTTCCAGCTTGTGAAAAGATGAGCTGGGTGCAGTCAGTGGCATTTCGGAGGAGAGCCTCTTGGCTGCGTCACCGTCACTCGACCCCGGGTTCTCTCTGCTGGGCTTTGCTCCCTACCAGCTGAGACAGTTTGGTGTGGGGGTGTTTGGGGTGATTCTCCCCAAGGCTGCGGTTGTGAGAAGGTGCAGAGCTAGTTAGTGACTCTAGGAAATGAGGACTTGGGGTCCAGCTAGATTAGAAGACCCGTTAATGCGCTGCAGTGGGTGGGATGCTGCATCCGGATGTAATGACCCAGGACTGGCCCTGGGGGACCTTGCAGGAGCTGTGTCCTTGTCCCTGTCCACTCCGCTCCCCTGCCTTGCTGAGATGGCACAAGCTCTTTGTGGCAGGGTTGGTGACAGGTCTGCACTGCTCAGCCCCCAAGCCTCGCTCTCCACCCAAGCCATTGCGATGCCAACGATGCATTGGGAGAGGCTGGCAGGGTTTGCATTTGCTCAGCGCTTCCTGAAAATAAAGAAAATTGTGTTACGTAATTAACGCGCAGGGGAGCCGCCCAAATTTGATAAGAGCATCTCAGGTGACTTGCTCTTTGAAATGCTGAGCTTATTTATCGGTGTGGAAAAAACCTGCTTACCTACTGCTGTGACTCTGGAAATCCTGTTGGTACTCGCTGCAGAGGAGCTTTGCAGCCCGGGAGGTGGTTCTGGTGACGGCTGGTGCTCGCGGTGGTTGGAACAGCCCAGCTCTGGGGCCCCGCGGGCTCCTCCTTTAACGGGAGCTGGCAGGAAGGAGCCTCAAGTGTTGGTTCTGAAACTGCAGCTTCTGGAAAGTAAATGCTGGAACCTTTATCTCCAATAAAAAGAAAACTGCTTTAGCAAACGCTCTTCCCTGGCTTCACCGGTGAAAACACCCATCAGAGCACCAAAATACCTGGTGACAGTAACTCCTGAGACTTTGTGACGTTTCTGACAGCGGTTATTTTCTCAGGATGGGTCTGTAGGTGTCCCAGCTTCCGTTCTGCCGAGACCGGCATCCCGAGCTGCTGTAAGCTGTGCAGGAGGGCTGGGAAAAGTGACCCGAGTGAAGCCAAAAGGCTCGGAGCAGTGTAATGAACAGCCTGGTGACTGCTGGGTGCTTAGGGCTGGGGACCTGAACCTGAGCACGGACCGTCCTCGGGGGGCTGCCCAGAGAGGCTGGGCAGGGGTCTGGGTGCCAAGGAAGGAGGGGGTCTGGGTGCCGAGGGGGGAGGTCTGGGTGCTGAGAAAGGAGGGGGGAGGTCTGGGTGCCGAGGAAGGGAGGGGTCTGGGTGCCAAGGAAGGGGGGGTCTGGGTGCTGAGGAGGGGTCTGAGTGCTGAGGAGGGGTCTGGGTGCCAAGGAAGGAGGGGTCGGGGTGCGGGGTCCGTGGGGGTGCAGGTGGAGGGAGCTGCAGGGTGGCCCGTGGGAGGTGTTTCTGGGCGAGGGTTTGGAGCTGAGGCTTGTCCAGGGAGCAGGATCCACAGGAGGATGGGAGGAGGCTGAGCCGGGAAATCAGAACTCCAAACTAAGCCATAACCTTTTACAATCAGAAGGAAAAATTAAAAAAAAAAAAAGAAAAGCCATTGTCTTGCTACCTAATCCTGATGGCCTGATGCAGTTGTTGCTGTGATCCGCTGTTATCTCAGTCAAAGATGTTTCAAACAATCCTGCAAACAAAATAAATTCACCGGCCGTGTTAACCCGTCGCGGGTCTGCAGCGTGTGCTGGCGTGCGGGCAGCTGGCTGTTGGGACCAGGTTTTAAAAGAATTTAAATGAGAAGGTGCTGGAAGCGAGGAGAGCTGGGAGGGCTCCGGAGGGGCCACGCGTGTGGCTGTGCCTGCCCCTCTGCCTGCTTTGAGGCTTTCTGAAAGCACCACGGTGCTCTCTGCCAGCAGGATGTGCTGGAGCGTTTAAGGCATCTATCATTGGAAAAAGGAAAAAAAAGGCAAAAGCAAAGCAGCAGCAGCCTGGTGAAGCCTTGCCCAGCGGCAGAAAGCCCCGCAGGCTGATGGATCCACCTCTCCCAGGACCTGCCTGCTCTGCACCTTTTAAGCCACGAGTGAGTGACGATAAGGGACTCGTTAGGGCTCATTTTTTACCAGGTATCGCTCCCTTTGTAGAGCTCCGGTGAAAGCGCCGTAGTCCTTGCAATTACACTTCACATGGCGAACTGTGTAATTAGTTTGGAAGACTTATGCCTAGTCATTGGTTTATCCTAATCGGCTTTGGCTTTTCCCAACAACAAAGTGAGCTTATTTTCCTAAGCTGAAACAACTCTGCTCCCTTTGTTCCCCTCTTTTATTGTCTCATTCCTTTCATTCTGTTCCACTGCCAAAGTTTTGTTTCATTAGTCCTACAAGTCATTTCCAATCCAGTGGGCTGCTACAATAAGGCCTTTATAACTCAGCTGCCCTGGTTCCCATGTCCCTTCTGGTCTGGAGCCAGGACTTGCTGTTTGACATGGGATTTTAACCCTTTTGGTGCCCCAGCCGCCAGTCCCCCCCCCCCTGCATCGAGGTTACTATGCGGTGGAGCCGGGGGGATGCGGGCTGGAGGCACGACCCGATGGGCTGGGGGATGCTCAAGGGTTGCGCGTGGTTGTTAATTGAGGGGTTCATGCGGTAGGGCTCCAGGTACGCTTTTTGGCCCAATTATCAAACCAGAATTTGGTGTAAAAATCTTCTCGGTGAAATACCGCAGTCGGTCCTGGTCGGAACAGGGCTTTGAACGAAAGGGCAGCTGTGTCCCTCCAGCCCCTGTTTCCCGCAGGATGGGAACAGAGTTGGGTTGGAGGTGTGTTTGGGTTGTCTTGAGCTGTTAGATCAGCCCCTATATGACTGTTACGGTAGAAAATTCATGTTTTCTTGTGGAGGAGAGAATACATTTAAATTTATACTTCTTTGGGAAAAAAAAAAGGTGATTTTGAAAGGAGATGTGTGAAATGAGTTTTGTGGATAAACAATGTTTTTACATGTTGTTATCTCCAACCGCTAGAGAAGCAGGGCTGGTGGTGGTGGCCCCAGCTGTTTCGCTTCTAAAAATCTTGAAATGGGCTCTATGGTTTTTTTTTCTTGCACAGCAATCTAAAATGACTTTTGGGGAAGGGAGCTATGGCATTCGCTGTTTATTTTAAATTTTCAGATGGAATTGGAGCAGACCAGTATGCATTAATTTTGTTTTCTGTTCTGGCTTGCCGTGAGGTCCCTCAGACAAATCGTAGGCATGTCTCAACTTTGCTTGGGATACGTTGTTTCCTCAAGACTGGGTTTTAAGATTTGGAAATTTTGAAACAAGACAGGATTTCTGAATTATCTCTCTGGATCCAAAATGTTTTTTTTTACAGTCACTTGTTATTTCCTGTGAGACGCAAAACAGACCGGTGGAATAATAATAATAATAATAATAATAATAATAATAATAATAATAATAATAATAATAATAATATCATCTAGCTTCTGATGTTGGGTTTCTCTGGGTGAGTGTGCCGGCGAGGGAAGGAGGTGTGATCCACGCCGAGGATTTCAGCCTCATCGGGTGGTTTTACATAACTGGCTTCCTACATGCTTTCCTCTGGCAGCTGTGAAAATAGAAATGAAGGAAACAGGAGAGCAGACTCCTCCTTGCTTGGCAGCGCTGCCTGGGTGTGAACGAGTTAACGCGCCGGGTTTGCTTTTCCCTGAGACCTTGAGCATGGCCTCTGGAGATGTCGTTACAATGGAGTTGTTAGCATGAGAAAAGGTGGCTTTCTTGCCGTGGGTTGGTTTTGGGGGGATTGGGAAGGCTGTGAGGAGCTGGGGCTACTAGGCAGGAGGTACAAGGAGCTTTCCTTGTATGAAAGTGAAAGCTTGGTTCAGACTTGGCGTGGGGTGGGGCTGGAGCCGTGTTGTTACACCTGTTGGACAGGGATGTGTTGAGTTAACGGTCAATGGGGTATGGGGATGGGCTGCTCTTAGAGCATGCGCTTTGCAGAAGAGTTGTTTTTTGGTTTGATGGGTTGTTAGCCTTTTGCCTCTGCGTTTCCAGGTGCGATATTTGTGGGTTGGTTACATGTCATGAAACGAAGGGACAGATCCGGGCTCTTACTTACATTCTGGTCTCTCACAGCCGGAGTTCCCAAAACGCGTGCAATATGCAGTGAAAGAGGGAATGTGTTGGGGTTTTTAAGCTGTTGCTGACCTCTCTGTTCCTTTCCAAAGCGATTCTGGGCTCTAGACCCGGTGTGAGAGAGCTTGTGGCTCATTGTATTCTTCCTCCTGTCCAAGTTCCCTGGATGCACCTTGGGAGAAGTTGCTTCACTTGGATCGTTGCACCTCCTTAAAACAGAACGAGCTCGATCGCAGCTTCTGGGGAGTTAGGGAGGATGAAACCCACAGTTCGTGGGGGTGTTCTGTTGTAGTGACATGAACAGAGTTCAGCCTTCCTCGCGCTCAGCCTCTGCCCTGTGCTTGTGCTTCGGAGTTCCCGTATTTCTGCATTTCCTTATTTGAACAAGTCCATGGTACTCCGAAGGATAGTGGACATTCCTTTAAATTTTGGCTTTAGCGTGTGACGAAGGGATCGGGGATGTGTGGTCCCTCATGGCCTAAAGCACTTGTGATTATTTCTTCTCCCTCCCACACATGTGCTTTTTTTTTTTTTTTTTTTAAAACAAACTGAGAAACTGGATCGTTGCTTAAAAAGCCGCCGGTGTTTTCATTCCGTGTGCGCAGGAAGTCGGTTTTTAGGTCTGTTGAAGACACACGCTTTGTGGAAGTGGTTTTGTTATAAATCAGACATTGGTTTCTACCTGGCTTTTGCGAGAAGAGGAAGCGTGAAGGCAGGCTTGGTGGGCGAGGAGGCTGTATCAGAGCTCAGCAGAAGCTCCAACTACAATTTTAGTTCCCTTTCGGGCAAGGCGGCTCTGTGCCACAGCGCCGTGACCGGGGTGAGGTTGGGTGACTGTGGGGGAGCGCCGGGCCCCGAGCATCCGTCCCCTGTTCCCCACTGTGCCGCCCACCCGCTCTGTGCTGGGGACAAGCTGCTTTATCTCGCCGCACCTTTCCTCGCCTTTCTTCCTCAGCAGGCTGTGAAGGGCGGAGGAGATGCCAATGCCCAGCGTCCCCGTCCCTCGCAGCTGGACACGGGGTGCCCTGCAGAACCCCGGCAGCAGGGAAGGTGCCGGGTACAAATACCAGGAGGAGATGGATGAACGCGGGCGCTGCTCCTGCCGTCCATCAGAACGATAACCTGGGTCCAGAACGGGACTTCTGCTCTTTGAGGAGCTGCAAGTGAGGGTGCCGAAGCTTTGCCATGGGAAAACTCTTGGTTCTCGAATAAAAAAAGAGCAGCAATTATCATCAAAACTTTGTGTGGCATCATTGGAGCTTGCGCATGCTGTAGGCTCATCAGCTCAAGTGAGTTAGTTAAAACGTGATTGATGGGAGAGTGTTTGATTGTTGTCATCGTGCTACGTAATAAATACACCAGTATGGAGCAACAGGCTGTGAGGTGTGGGGATTTTTTAGATGCAGGTCCGAGTCTGGGCTAAGTCTGGGCCGTTAAAAAAAGGTATCCATGAGGAACTTGACGTAGATGGTTCCAGATGTGGAAACGGAGCACACATCCCAGGAAGGAGGTGGAGTACCGTTTTTTCCACGTGGAAACGAGTGGCCCTGCTGGGTCCCTGGTAACCCGTTGAGCCGGTGCTGCGCAGGGCACGGCGGTGAAGCCCATCAGCCCGCCTCGGAGCGGTGGTCCCGGCCGTGCCCGCCTTTCCCCCTGCCGTGCGGCGGTCAGGGAACGCGCCGTTTGCTCTGCGCCTGATGGAAAATCTGTTTGTAGAGTGGAGGGCTCTGCGCAGAGCCTGGTGGCTCTTGATCTGTGTGTGTTCTTGTTCTTTTTTATTTATTTCTGTGGTTTTTCCATCAGGGTGCTAAAAATCACCAAGATGGTTTTCAGTCAGTCCGAGAGGTGGGGTGACCGGGCTTTGCTCACAATGGGGTACGACGGGTTTAATTAAATTTACACTGATTCTGCAGAGGTGGAACGTGAAATTCGTTTGACGTCCATCTGACACTTGGGTATCTCTGTTAGAAGAATTCAGTGGTTTATTTTATGGGGGAAAAAAAATGCACCTGAATGTATTTTGGTGGAAGCGGAGTGGTGGCCAAGTGCGTTGGGTTGGTCAACGTTGGTCCAGTCGGTGGTGGTCCGGTGCTGGGTGGTACGTTTACAGATAGAACTTCAGAAATGGGGACAAGGGCGAAGCAGCTCAGATGAAGAGCCGGTTAAGGTGATCTCAGCAGAATGAGGATTAGCTGCCTGTTAGTCTGAAGGATACCCGGAACGTGTGCGGCCGCTTCAGATCAATGTCTCTGACAGGGACACTCCCAAGGGGTTTGGGGTGAGCGGGAATTAACAGGGGTGTTTTCAGCTCCCTGTCCTGGGCCAAATGGTGTTGGGATAGTGCTCCGGGCTCTGGTGGGTCCTGCTGGCAGAATGTTTCTCTGCTGTAGTGTCATCGCTGTGGAAGTTTGAAGAAGTGAGCGTGTTGGATATACCGTAAAGGAATGGTTGCTCGTGTAAAAGGAGTTCACATTGTGCAGTTTTTCTTTTCGCAGAAAGTTTTACGCTAGCCAGTCTGTCGGAGGAGAGGCTGCTGTGTTTTATTTTTTTTTAATGAGTTGCAGGGCTCACCCCGACCCGTGCTGCTGCTCCTGACACCGAGAGGCTGGTCCGAACTGGACCGGTAAGGCACACTCGGTGGTGGCTGTGAGACCACGTTTGCACCCCAGTTCCTGGGCGTTCACTGGCAATCTGAGCAAATACGAACGTGTCCAAGATTCCGTTTCCAGCATCTCTGTATTTTAACGCTGGCGTTGCCCCAAGGTGCTGGGCTGTAGGCTCATTCCCGGGGCTGGGGAAGAGGGCGTGCGGCAGGGCGACGGCAGTGATGCTCTCCCCGGGGAAGGTGCTGCATGAGCGGTGGCTTTTCAGGAGAAGGTCCCTGCGTTGGCTCCGTTGCTCTGATGAGTGGTTTAGCGAGTTCAGATTGGTGCCGTGTTAATTGTCAGGGCTGGGAGGGTGGGAGCAGATTTCACCGGGGGCAANCGGACGGTCACCGGCAATCTGAGCAAATACGAACGTGTCCAAGATTCCGTTTCCAGCATCTCTGTATTTTAACGCTGGTGTTGCCCCAAGGTGCTGGGCTGTAGGCTCATTCCCGGGGCTGGGGAAGAGGGTGTGTGGCAGGGTGAAGGCAGCGATGCTCTCCCCAGGGAAGGTGCTGCATGAGCGGTGGCTTTTCAGGAGAAGGTCCCTGCGTTGGCTCCGTTGCTCTGATGAGTGGTTTAGCGAGTTCAGATTGGTGCCGTGTTAATTGTCAGGGCTGGGAGGGTGGGAGCAGATTTCACCGGGGGCAATGGAAGCGATCCAAGGCATTTCCACTCTGTTTCCCTGCTTGGCAAACCAGCACTTACTGTCACTTTGCATAAATAGGTTTATTTCAGAGGGTCAGCCGTCACCACTCCCCCCTCTTCCCCTCCCGGCCCACCCTCCCCTGAAGGATAGGAGGCCGACGAGCATTTAATTTCCCCAACAGCAGGTGCTTGTCATCCATCTGAAGATAGCTGCCAACATCTGGTGCAATTGCCTGAGCAAACGCAGTAACAAGGCGGCCTGCAGTTCCATCGCAGGGAGAGCGTTGCCTCTTTAATGATAACAAGCTGTTGGCTTCCCCTCGGAGATGAATTCATCTCACAGATGTTTGTCTAGTTTTGGCAATCTTATCACTATAGCTTTGGTGATTATGCTCAACTGGAGACTATTACTATAAAAGAAGTTTGAACTGGTTCCATTTTTTGCATTATTTATTTATTTGTGCATTTATTTCTTCGCTTTCTGGATATAATTTGTACGAACAACTGTAACGTTGGTCCCATTACCCAAGTACCCTTAAGTTTGTATTTTTTTTTTTNGGTTTGAACCCTCTCTTTGACGCTACATTTTCTGGGATTACTTGGCGCTCGCTCTGCCCGTTCTCTCTAATCGCTGCCGTACGCTTACGATTTCTGCAAGGCGCCAGGAATATTCTGGATATTTCCATTTGGACGGCGGTACCCTGGTGACCTTGGCAGGGGTTTGTAACGACGACGTACGACCGTCTTCATTGTTATCCCTTCGATGTCCCCAGCCTCGGCGCCATCGTACGGACATGGAGACCTGCATGCTGGAGGCTCCGACACCCTTTTTGCTGCTGCTGCTGTTGTTGTTTTGTTTTTAAGGAGATGTTTTCTCCTGAGCGTGTGGAATTTAATTCTGGTAAATAGGATTTATTTTTGGAAACGTGCTTGTGAATAGGTGACTCATGCCTGAATGAAGATGTGTCACTGGTGGTGGGGACACCACGTATATAATTTCTTGGGCTATAAATAGACATCAGTCCCAGTCTTGGTGGCACGGTGATGCTTTGCACCGACTCGTTAGCTGCAGAGTGCCTTCTGAGGAAAGTGTTTGGAGTGTCAGTGTCTCCTGCTGGAGCAATAATTTCTGCTGATGCTTAAGGAATAGACATCAATAGCTTCATAAAATACCGGGAGCTCTTTAATTGGCACCACGGAGATCAGAATTCAGGCACGTTCCCGTGCTGCCGTCGCGGGGCACGCTGCGTTGCTTCTCTCCCTTGCAGAGGTGGAGGAGCTGAGCTGGGGAGTTGGGGCGCGTGTCAAAGGCCGAGGGTATCGCTGGCATGGTCCTGAAATTTGGAGATTTGCGTTTGCTCGTTTCATGCATTTGCTTATTTCTGGTGCTGGGGGAGATTTGAAGCTGGACGTTCAGGATTGGAGATCACCGCGGTTTTCAGCTGCTGGCAGTAGCAGTTCCTTTTTCCCGTTGCGGATGCTGAACTGGTTGCGTGTTGTTGATGTTTGCTCAACACCGTTTACCCACCAGCACAGCACATATGGTTTAATGTCTTGTCTTTTTTTCAGCTTCTGCAGTAGTTACAGTATTATTAAAAATCCATTAAATGTTGATGTACATCATAAAGTATGTGCTCCTGTGAGTGCGAGCACAGATAATTATTTCTGATGAATAAACCAAAAGGACAAGTATGTAAGAAGTTCATCCTGCAGCTTTCAATTTCCATTATATACATCTCCTGCAGGGGCAATCGGCGCGAGGCTGCAGCTGGTTATTTCTGTGGCCAGGCTCTCCCTGGAGATGGATGATGACAACGCAAACTCGAGCGAGCAGAAGTGCCGGTGTCGGTACGGACGTGTTTGCAGATCAATGGTTAACCAGGGGAGGAACCCCTCTGGAAGGCAGAGGATGTGAAGAGTTTTTGTTCGTTGCGTGTGGCCTTTGTGGGATGTTGGAAAGTATAACCCAATTATTTCTCATTAAAGTAACTCCGAAATCCAGCACCAAGCGAGGTGTCACTGCACCGGGAGGGTAGGCAAGCTCTCCTTGGTTTCCAGGGCCTGAAGCTGGCGAGGGAATCATTAAAAATAATACATCGCAGCGTCCGTAAAGTTTCCTGCGGTATATAACGGTCCATAGGGGCCTCACCTACTTTTCCATATATGATCCATACGTAAGGGTTGCAGCTCCTCGTTAACTTTCCCTGACGCTGGCTGTGTCTCCTCTTCAACACCCCTTCAGGCTTCGTGTTATCTGCCAAGCGTTTCCTAATAAGCAGGAACGTAAATATTTATCATGCTTGCCTCCTGTCCCCACCAGGCTAAGGACATTGTTGGCCCCTCTCCTGGCTGTTTAATTTCCTATGAACGGATGCTCCGCACGAGTCCAGGGCTCTCCTGCTCTGCTCTGAAGAGTCACCCCTCCAGGATTTCTGGTGTTTAGGAGCTTGTCTGCACCCAGGGGATTAGCCTTGGTGCAGCTCTTGCAGAAATCTTGGTCCTAGCAGCAGCATGAAGCCCTTGGCTATCCCAAATACGACAGACAAATTATCCCAGGAAGCCCTGGAGATCCCAGCAAATCCTTTGTACCTCTGGGTTCACGGCACTTAGTGCTGGAAGAGCTGAGGACTGGGTGCTTCCTCCGCGGTGACTTGGTTGCTCTTTGCCCCGAGGAGACGTCTTCCCGGGCTTTGCGCTGCTGGCGGTGTGAGGTTTGGATGGACCGTGCCGGGAAAGGCGATGCTTCGGGTGGGTGCGATCTGCCCAGGAGCAGAGAGGAGGAGGAGGGAGTCACGGGGATGCAGGACTGCGGTTCAGGAGCGGAGCTTTGCGGACGTGGCGCTGGTTTGCTGTTCTCTTTTGGTCTCCATTCAGGTCCCCACCCAAAATCTGGGACTAGCAGCGTGGCTTTCCTATCGCTGCCGTAACCGTGGGCTGTTCTGGGGGGGGTGAGCTGCCTGCGTGCAGCACCTTGCCCTGACCTTGACCAAAGTCGTCGTGCTCCTGCCATAGCAAACGTGACAAATAAATTCACCTTCCCGCGGTTCAGTCTGGCCGGCTCTGTCCCTTCGTCCCTGATCCTCCCTGCGAGGGGTTTTGTTTGCTTTTCCTGAAATGGAAGAGGCCCTGTTACATGGTCCTCTTTCAAAAATAAACCTCGGAAAAGGAAAACAAAAGAGAAGGAACAAGAATCGGGCTTTGTCTGATGATCCAGAGCAGATACTGATCTTGAGTTCAAGGCAGCATGAAGCAGAGGTTTGTTAAAGTGTAACGCGAATTCTGCCGGTTTTGGATGGCTTCAAACCCTCTCCTCTCCCTCCTGTACTTTTCTGAAAACAATCAAAAAAGAGAGCTGCAGTAAAATTCTGGAAATAACAACTATTGATTTGTTTTCCTTTTTTTTTTTTT
>VZTO01022700.1:21236-31759 GCA_013400615.1 Syrrhaptes paradoxus
GTAGTAAGTGTTGGCTGTTCCCCACCCCCAAAAACAGCTGAGGAGGGTGAATGGAAACCTCTGCGATGCCCAAACTGCACCTTGTTCGTCAATGACTCGGGTACGGGTTCCTGGTGAACCAGGCTTTGTGCTTGGTTGACTCGTGGGTTGTATTTTCCGTTCCTGCTTTTCTGTTGGAGCGGGAAGGTTTATATACTACGCCTTGACCTAAAAATTTGCTCCATAAAATGTACAGAAGGTGCAGTCTGAGATAATGCATCTTTTGGGACTGGAGGCTTGCTTTTGACCTCTATTTACATGATGTAAATCCAGCTGGAGTGGAGCTGTGGAAATAGGACGGGCCAGCTCTTGCGTCAGGGACTGCTCGGCCGCGTCGGGGTGATAACGCTGCGTCAAACGCTCGTGACTCCTGCGGTTTTGTCGTGGCCTTTGGTGATCAGGGAAGCGCTCTAAAAATAGAAGAGTTGGAGGTAATTGATTATTTCAGCCAGATCGTTTGTGGATGTGAACTGACAAAACTCCTCCTGGGGTGAGCGGAGCTGTGCTGATTTACACCCCGGGGCGCGAGTGGATGCGATCAGACGTCAGCAGCCCG
The DNA here is from genome assembly GCA_013400615.1 of Syrrhaptes paradoxus. NCBI lineage: Eukaryota > Metazoa > Chordata > Aves > Pterocliformes > Pteroclidae > Syrrhaptes > Syrrhaptes paradoxus. The sequence continues at coordinate 21,832 of VZTO01022700.1, forward strand.
TGGGCTGTGCGGGTTACACGAGCTGTGAATCTTTCTTTTGAATGGTGTATGGCTGGGAAAAACATTCCAGTTGAATGAAGGATCAGCCTGCGCTCTTCCACGTCTCTTCTCTGAACTCTCGTGGCCTCGATGTCAGGAGTTCGCGGTTGGGCAACGTGGTGCCTCCCGAATATGTGCTTACAGCCCGGGAGGAAATCCCTTCAAGTGCTGCTGAAATATTAACGCCGAACAAATCATCCGGTTTAAACCGAACGTGGGACCGTGCAGAGAGAGATGGTGTGTGGTGCTCTCCGTGGTTGGCAAGGGGAGATGTGGATGGGATCCTCTGGGCAGAGTGCCCCGTGCGGGAGCATCTTCAGCAGCCGGTGTGTCCGGGGGGTGAAAGTATTGGTCTTGAACCCTGGGCTCCTGGGAGTGGAGGGGAAATGGGAGGAGGAGCGTCACTGTTTGGTGTCATCTGTGGCTGATGGGGAGGGTGTTTGGAAAATGTTGACTGCTCTTGGGGCTTCTTCAGACCGACTGTTTAAAGTCATTATTTTTCCCAGATGGTGAATACAGGAGAGGTCTCCAGCAGCCTGCTGGTAATGACAATGCTTACATGGCACTTTGCATTGTCAGAGTGCTGTCCAAGTAGCTGATCTGTCTTGTCTTTTACACTTGAAGGATGTTGGCCTGAATTTGTAGCCATTTATCAGCCACATCTGTGGGTGAATCTGCTTCTCTGCTGCTTTGTGCTGGGAGTAAACTGATTCCTCCTGTGCACCTTGACATCGATTCCCGTCTTTCATCGTGGTGGTGAAGACGATGATCTTTAAGCAGAATGGAGAAGAGGGATGTCTTTCTGCTTATTACACTACAAAAAAGATGAGCACAGCTTTACTGAGAGAGGGTGTTCTGTCAGCCTGTGTAAGGTACACGTGCGCTTGGCCCTTCTCCACGGAGCATCCTTCTCGCTGCGTGGGGCAGGGGCGGCCGTTGCGGCTCTGCCGTGTCTCTCTCTTACGTAATCTCTCCCAGGATTTTCTTCCCTTTAAAGATATTTCCAAAGAGCATTAGGTGCAGGCAGAGGGAATAGGTTTGCACACCTGCCTGCAATTAAATCGTTTGTTGGTGTGCTCCTTAATCTCCTCTGGCATTGCAAGGACAGCGTGTAATGCGGAATTGTCGCTGAGCCAAGGGCGTGATGCTCAGGGATGAAACGCTCCGTGTCCAGCCCTGCTCTGCTTGCCGGGTGTCTCCTGCGGCTCCCTGCCTCCGGCAGGTATGAGCCCAGGGGGGCAAAGCCCAGCGGTGCCGGGGGCAGGAACGGGAGAGCGGAGGCAGGCGATGGCTGGTGGGAAGCGGGGAGGGAGGAAGAAAACATCCTGAAGGAAAGGGGCCAGGGGAGAGGGAGCCAAGTTCCTAGAAAGAGAACCTTGCAAGGAATGCGCAGATGACATGAAAAAGTAATTAAAAGGAAAGCCCTAATGGGACGTTAGGGGGAGATGCAGCTGGAACTTGAATAAGCAAATGTAAAGAGGGAATTCGGTTTGTAAGCTGCCCTCTAAGGAGCTGGTGGGGAAAATACGGCAACAGCTCCTGTTGGTGTAAATCAGCATCGGGTCCGTTGCTGAAGAGCTCCGGCTTGTGAGTCCGGTTCGGGTTGTGTTTGCGAGTCCTAAACCTCGGAAACGCGGAGGGAAGGAGGATGTGGCTTCTGCAGAGGTGACGTGAAGGACACTTGGTTCCAAAGCAAAGCATTTTGGCTTCAGAAATGAAGTGAAACTGTGGGCGATGTGGTTTGCCTGGGGCATGTTGGTCGTTTGCTATAAGTAATATTAATTTAAGTGTATAGTGCTTTAAATTATCTGGATAATTGAATCTATGTGATTTTAAAGAAATAATTTATCAGCTCTGATCTTGAATAAAAATAAAACAAATGAAACAAAACCTGTCAATTAATATTAGCACTTCTCTTTTCCTCTGGGGAGCGATATGCAGCAGAGACATTTATTTTTAGCTGTGAGGAATTTGCATGTGTGTTTCCAGATGTATTCTTAGACTCTCTACTGCTTAAAATTCAGCCACCACAGTATGTAGATGCGAATTTTCTTTTCTGTAGCGTTTTGTCTCTGCCACTGTGGATACCTTTTTTTTTTTTTTTCCCCTCCCCTTCTTTTTTCTCTTTTTTCCCAGCAGAGGTGGTGACGGGGGTGTGATGATGAAGGCAGCCGGTAAGTCTCTCGGCTTCCTCTGAACTTTCCTCCCCCTGCGAGCAGTGACCTATTTAGATGAGGCCCTTTGATGCAGTTGGGGAGGTCAGGTGAGGGCAGAGCCCCGGCCGTGCCAGAAATCCCACAGATGCAGGAAGCGAGGAACTTCTGGAGGATGCGGGCTGAACAGGCAGTTATTTCAGTTTGTTCTCTGTGTGCGCATTTGTTCTCCTGCTAAATTCCTGAGACAGAGAGGGTTGGATCCTCTGCAGCGCAGGGACCGGCCGTGATGCCTCTGTGCTCCGCAGGCGGGCGAAGGGTCCCCGGGGTGGTGGCCGGAGGATGGGGAGGGCAGGGGGTGAGGATGCCGTGGCAGGCGCTGGATCCTGCCTGGCTCCGACTCCCCTCCGTGGATCGCTCGGTGCTCACGCAGAGGCGTACAAATTGCACCCCTGCCTCCCCAGCTCCTCCTTCCCGGACCGTCTGGTCCATCTCCCTCCTTACAGCCTGTTCTCCGACGAAGGGGGCTGCGCAGATGTGTTGGTGGCTCAGCCTTTGTAATTTCTCTAATTGCTGCATGAATAAAGGGAAGGAGGAAGAATGCTCCTCTCGCCTTGGATGTCCCAAAGTACAATCCCAGCTGAGCAGCTTAAAATAGACGGTCAGCTGGTTGCGAGGCCGGAACTAGCCCGGGGAGCAGGGCATCTGTCTCCCAGGAACGCTGCCTGGTCATCGGGACGGATAAATTAGGGCTGGGACTGGGCTGCGTGTGCGAGGATGGGGAGCTGCCCTGGGTGTCAGCGAGGCTGGCTTGTGCCGGTCCCCTGTCGTCTGTCTGGGAATCGAGATTTCACTGATCGCAGGTCCGAACCATCATGTGCTGGTGCTGCTGCCGGCGCCGCTGCCCTGCCAGCCCGCCCTCCTCTTCGGACTGCCCCGGGAATCTCTGGGAAGATGGTACATCTAAGAACTGATCCAGCTTAAAAAGGAGGAAAAAAAAAAAAAAGATCATGCCTGTGATACCAGCACAGTGACCAAGCCTGAATTTTCCCTTCTGGTGCCTTTCCTCCGCCTCCCTCCCTCGGAGGCCGGGGCTGGATCCAATGGCAGCGCCGCGTTTCCTCGGATGCGGCACAAAACAGATTTTTCTAGTGGCTGAATTTAATCACTTAGATGCAGAACACTGATAGACTGAATCAATTTAATTCCTATTGCTGGTGACGGGGAGGGGAGAGGGGGGGAGAAGGAAGGTCATAACAATTCAGCAAGCAACAACTTGGCTTAAGAACATAACCAGTAGGTCAGTCTGTGGGTTTGGTTTTTTTTCTTTTAAACCTGCCTGGACCAAGAAATACAGCAACCTTAGGAGGTGGGAAACACTGCGCTCTGCAAGGTGGGGAGAGTGGTTTTTTGAGGTTTGAAATGCTGGGGCTGCTCCAGGGCTGTAGGATCCCCAAAGTTGGAGCTTCCCCTTCTTTCTTCTGCTGGAAAAGGCGCCTCATGGCTGGGCTGTGGAGGTCTGGGATGGTGCGTGGTGTCTGAGCATCGCGTCTGCCTCGGAGCAGCTCTGCTGTGGGGTTCTTGGATGGTGCCATCAGCCCCGGGGGGCCTTTCAGAAGGGTCTTGAGCAGTTTCTGACACAGCTCTTACCCAGGAGGGTGCTGTGGGGTCTGGGTGTCTGTCCCTTCCTCGGCGGGGTGGTAACTCAGCGGTGATGCTGCTCTGTCCCCGGTGCCTCCCGCGGTGCCATGCGGCTGGACCGGGCGGAGCAGCGCGTCCCTCCATCCCACGGCTGCCGTCGCTTAGAAGCAGCCCTGCGAGACACGCAGCATAGCGAAGTGATAAAAGCAAACTTGGCCAGCTTGCCGGCAAACTTGGTAGCCTGCCACAGCCACCCGCCCATATGCACAATGGTAAATAAAAGCTGGAGTTGAATTTCCTTCAAGTTTTATATAATATTCGTTACGATATGGAACAGAGGGGGAAATCCCTCTTGGGAGTAGTGCTGCTGAAAAATAAACCCCGACCTCTCTTCTGTGCGGCAGTGGCGCAGCAGGACGGGGATGCTGTCGCGGTCGTTGCCGTCTCTCCGCCGCAGTGCGAGGCTGCGGCACCTCCGGACACGGGCGCAGCGCTGCCCTGGGCTGGNTAGTGGCACAGCATGGTGGGGATGCTGTCGCGGAGGAAGGAGCTCCCGCCGTCGTTGCCGTCTCTCTGCCGCAGTGCGAGGCTGTGACACCTCTGGACACGGGCGCAGCGCTGCCCTGGGCTGGGGCTTTCGCAGGCTGGTGGTCGGTGAAAAGTTCGGTGGAAAAGGAGAACACAGCCTTAGTTAGGGGAGACAAAGCAGACCCCAGACCCAGACGGTGCTCACCTGCCTGGCCGGTCTGTGTGCGGCTGAGCAAGGATGTAACCCAGAGCGGTGGGAGCAGGAGGGAGGAAGTTTGACGGCGCTAAGTGATGGTCAAATTAAAAATAGCTTCGTCTAATTATAGCGCTGGCATCACGCCGCTGCCTCCCTCCAGCGAGCCGGGCAGCCTGGCTGCAGCTCCCCCGGTGCATGCACACGCGCTTGTGGGCAAAGCCTGGGCAGGGAGGATGGTGCATGTGCTGCGGGGGGACCCCGGCGTGGTGACACCAGAGTGGGGTGACACCGGGGGTGTTGCTCCATCGCTCTGCTCCCAGCCGCTCGCTTGTTCCTCTCGAGCACAAGCTCTTCGCGGGGGCTTGTGCCTTGTCCCAGCGCTTCACCGGCCGGTGATGGGCACCGGCACCAGGACATGGGACATGCCGCAGGGCACGGGGACCTGGGGACGGTGCTTGGCGTGGTGCGGTGGCAGAACACGGCATTGTTTGTGAAGCGGTAGCACTCCAGCCTTTCCAGGAAATGTTGACTCTCTGCCGAAATGTATTTTTACCTAGAGGACCCTTTGCCTAAATTAGACGTGAAGTTTCAGGAACGTTTCGTGGGGGAGCTTTTTGCACTTGAAATGGAACCAACTGGTTTTATTCCAGCGAGCGTATTGGGGGGAGATGAATGTCTGTCCATACACAATTCCTCTACGGGCAGCTGTGGGGTTTGGTGTGGTTTTTTTTAATGCAAGAGTGATTTTATATTAATGTTTCAACTTTGAGCTGCCAGTTCGGGTTTGAGCATTGGGCTGCTGTTCACATACCCCAAAGGACAGAATTTCTGCTTTAGGTTTCAACCCCTTGGAGCTTTTGTCATTTATATTTTTAAATCACAACCTTACCCGTTATTTAAACACTTTTTAATTTAATTATTCTTTTAAGTGGGCTTAATTGTGTAAAGATTGTCGTGTGGAAGAGACTTCTATAGTTGGAAGGGGGGATTGGTGCTGTTAGAGTTTCAGTGGAGAACATGACGGCGTTCGTAAAGTGTTTGGAGAACGGAGGCAGCGCAGATCGACGTTCAACAGGCTGTAGGTCATCCCCCCAGAGGTTGGCTCTTGCTCACTTGGGCGAGTTTGGGCTGCTCCAGTGTTTCCTCTGCAAGCCCCCCAGTCCTTGTCACCGTGTCCTCCAGTGTGCACGTGCAAAATCCAAACAAAGCGGTGACCCGCCTGCCGGTGGGTGATTTCCAGGGGCCGGTTACTCTGCGGATCCGGTGTGAGCGGAAACGAGAAGATGGTTCTGCCCCGCGGCTCGGCAGCGTGCCTGCGGGATGGGTTGTGTTGGAGTTTCTTCTCCCTCCATCCCCTCCCCGTCCCACTGAAACGACGTGACACCAGGGGACCGTTGATCTCTGCTCTCCACGTTGTTAATGAAAAATTCCTTCTTGGCTCCTAGTTCTCTGAATCCTTTGAGGCAGCTGCAGCAGTTCAGGAGCAAACGTGGCAGCCGGGGTGACGTGTGACTCTGTGAACGTTCGGGGGACGGAAGGGTAAGCTTTGCTTGGCCATGGAAAGCATGAGAGGCTCTTACCCTGGTTATTACATTGTCTGTAGCCGGTTTGCTGAGCGCGGTTTGGAGGCTGCGTACACGGTTCCCATCTCGGATAGCATACGAGATTGATCATCTTTCTGAATGCTTGATAATTCCATTTGGAAGTTCAGATCCAGCCAAGTGATGATGCTGAATAAACCCTTCTCGTAGATTTCCCAGGACTCCCCATTTTCTCCTTTGCTGCGTTATCTCTTTGCCGGGTTAAAGCCGTTTAGTTTTGAGAGGGGAGGTACGGAGGTGTTCTTTCTGATCACCTTGCAGAGCTTTCTTGCTGCATTTTCTGTTTCTGGACAGCGTGGTAGTGGGACTCTGATTTACGAAGTGCAGGGCACAGATGGCGACTCATTAAAACTTTAGCGCTAATCACCCTTCCCGTGGAATTACCGCTGAAATCTGGTTAGTAGGGGAGGAGGAGGAGCGTCACAGAAACCCGCTGCTTCTGGGTGATTTAAGAGCATCTGGGATGGAGTGTTTCATGCGTGCCCCCTTGTCAGGAGCCCTCGGAGCAGATTGCCGGGATTGTCGAGCGGTTTGAGTTTAATGGTGGTGCAGGAGCTTTTCCTCCTGATCCCTTTGACAGTTAAGCTGTCGCCTTCAAGTGCTTTTTAAAAAAAAAAAAGTCTTTTAAATACGGCACTTTTTTTTTTTTTCAGAATAAATGGAGGCAAGAACAAGTGTGTGAGGCAGCTGGTAAGGAGCTTTTTGGTCATTTCAAGGTTGGGAAGCGTTCTTTGGGGAGCGATGCATCATTGTTAGATGGCCTCAAAGAAAAATAAAGGTGCTTGCTTGTTTGTCCTCGCTTCTGCAGATGGTAACAGGAATGGTCCCGAGGGCTCGCTGAGAGCTTGCAAGTGCCTGGGAGGTAGAAAAAAATATTTGGATTCAAGTCTCAGCTCTGTTACAGATTTTTTTGGGGGACTCTGGCTCAATTCTGCATCTGTAAAATCTGGCTGAGGTGTCAGTGCTGCCTTGGAGGTACATGCATTAGGGACTAGGAACCAGGAGCGAGCAGGATTGAATGGTAGCTGTGGATGGACAGGGTCTTGCCATGGATTTTTGAGACTTGGAGGTGGTGGGGGTAACTGGTGAAGCCCCAGTTTCCCCGGCGGTGATGTCTCCTCTGCCAGACAGCGGCACTCAGGCCCCCGTTACTGAGGGTACCGAGGAGTGTCTGGAATACACCGAGAAATTTCAGCCGAGAGGTGTCTGGGAAGCTCCCCAGATGAATTGCTTTTGTTAAAAATGTCACTGCTTTCTTGTAAAATATCGTTTTAAAAAGGATCCCCAAGGTTTGGGGTTTGCAAGCCTGGAAGAGGAGTTTGGGATTCCTGGGCAATGACATCCCAGTCCTTCTGCGCTGAGCATCCTTCGCACTTTGCGTATTTGACTGCTGGGAAGAGGGCTTTTCATCTCCTGCTCGGCTGCTTTGAGTCGGCGGAGGGGATGAGCGATGCTTTCTGGCTTTCCCTCTTCTTTTTTCTCCTCTTTTTTAACACGTGCTGTATCTTCAAAGGTGGCTTGTGCGCAGGGGAGCCGGGGCGAGGGCAGCGCGCGGTGCTGTCGCCTTGCAGCACAGACCAGCAAATGATCGCTTTTAACCCCATGGATCTGCCTTCTGCAGCTGTCTGAAGGGCGTGTGGAGCTTTTTTTCCTGTTCCAAGGACTGGGGCTGGAGCATCCTCGTGTCCCTAGTCCGTCCAGTTCTGCAGCACTGCCTTTTCATGGATTTTGCTGGAGGGTGGCCAGCGGCTGGGCGGGCTGCGGGCTGCTCTGGCTGTTGGCTGCAGGTTTGCTGGCGGGTGTGTGGGGTGAGCCACCAGCCAGGGTTTGGCTACTGTTCCTCTGAGTCACATCTGTCTAGCCTTCCTAAAGCAAACAGAAAAGCTTTCCTGCTTTCCGTGCTGCGGAGCCAGGAGCTGCTCCCTGCTCCGGCTGCCGTGGCCAGACCTGCCCGGTGGCCGGGGATTTTGTGTGCCGGGTGAGGGGTGGATGCTCGGGAGAAAAAAAAATTAAAAAATGAAGTGTTCTGCTTTCAATCAGTTTTTATGTGGGAAAACCATGCTGCAGGGTGGGACATGGTGGGGTCTGTTCAATACGGACCTTCCTCCTGATGAGGAGGATTTGAATTATAATCTTAAATGAAATTAATTAATGCTTAAATGAAATCCTGGTTCTGTCCTCGCGCCTAGCAGCCTGAGTGCGGTTCACTCTCCGCTCCATGCTCTGCTGTCACTTGGCTGGTTGCTGGGGACTGGGTTTAAGTGCCTTTAGGTGCTTTTTGCTTCTCCTGGAGCTTGTGTTTCATCAGCAGTCTTGCTGCAGCCTGAGCCCATCCTCCTACAGCACTGAAGTGACTCAGAGCCGGCAGAGGTGACCAGGGATCGCTGCTGTCACCTGCCCGGGTTTGGAGAGGAGCTCTGGCCCCGTCTGCAGCTCTCCCGGCCGCTGCACGGCGAGGGCAGGACCTGGAGCACTCCGTTGGCGTGCGGTGGAGATGCTGCCCTGGGACCAGCCTGGTTTCCTTTGGGTTTGAACGCCAGCCTGCCTGCTTTGGATTTTGCAACTCCCTTTTGGAAAGCAGACTGGTAACTCCTCCTCTCCCTCATCACCTCTGCAGCAGCCCCTTGAGCTGTGGGTGACCGAGGCCCTTTGCCACGCCTGGATGGGAGAAAGGGGTGAGGGTGGAGGAGAAAGTGGCCAGGGGTGATGAGAAGATTTTCTGCGGGGCACCTGCAATTTCTTGTGATGACAGGAGATAAAGAGAGCAGCCATTAATTTTTTGGGAGGACTTTAAAATAACTCAGCAATTCTGTTTCACCAAAATACTTTTTTCTTACTGTAACCTCGCCTCAGCTCCTCTCCCCCTCACACAACCTTGCTCTTAGCTTCAGCACCCTAAAATTCAAAAGCATGTCACAGATCTGCAAGCTCTGGCAGGACCTGGGACCACAAGCAGCATCGGTGCGTGTTGTGTGCTCAGCACCGTATGAGCTGGATCCTGGGGAGGACACGGTGGGGACCTGGCGGACGGGATCGGGGGAGCGTGGAGGTGCAGAGGAGACCGTGTGCTCGCCCGGGGAGCGCAGCCCACCCACCCCTGCCAGCCACCGGCAGCCCCAGGAAGGGTCTGACACTACAGCCCACCCACCCCACCAGCCACTGGCAGCCTCTGGAAGGGTCTGATGCCGCAGCCCAGGGGTTGCAGGGGGCTTTGGAGACACGGGCACACAAAGCAGAGGGGTGCAGGGCTTTTTCCCCCTTGTGTATGTGTGCAGGACAGGGAAGAATCCACCCTCCTGGAGGGATATCATCTTTTGAACAAGGCGCATTTGAAAAAACACAATAAAATCTGTGTGCATTTGTTGCAGGGTAAACACACGTGCATGTCAGCGGCAGATGCGGAGGCTGCGGGTCCGGAGCATCGCGCACGTGTGCGGCTGGGGCAGCGCGAGGAGTGGAGCAGAGCTGCTGCCGGGTGCACACGTTGGGAGCACTTAGCTCTGCTTTATTAGCACCACCCCCTCCAAAAAAAAATAAAATAAAAGAACATCTGCTAATGTATAGCTTAGGAAAAAGCTGCCAAGGAAAGCCCACTGGCTTCGCTGCAGCTGAACTCCGTGGGAAGTTCAGGGAAGGGCACCCGGGCTGCTCCGCGGTCACGGCACGGTCGGTCACACCCGGTGTGCTCGTGGCACTGCCCGCTCGGGGCTGTGTGCGGTTACAAACGGGATGTAATGCAGCAAATGCATATTAATTTTTAATAGAACTCC
>VZTO01022701.1:2036-51495 GCA_013400615.1 Syrrhaptes paradoxus
CCGCTGCCCGCTGCTGCCGGAGGAGGCCCCGCGGCTCTGCCCCGGCCCCCGGGAAGCTCTCCCCGCCGAGTCCCCCTCGTCCAGCACCGGCGGGGCGGCCCCAGCCCCCGCCACGGCCCGTCCCGCGGGGGTGTGACCCCGGGCGCGAGGCCAGGACCCCGGTGCCGGGCCTCACCGTGGCGGCGGCTGGAGCCCCTCCAGGTTTCCCCGCCCTGAGGAGGTGTCACAGGCGCAGGTCACAACCCCCACCTCGCCCGGGGGTCCCTCGCGGGCGGTGGCCCAGCGGGTGCTCCGGGAGCCCCTTCCCCAGGACAGGCCGCAGGAGCCCGGCCTCAGGGCCGGTGGAGAGCAGTGACCGCGTCCCTGCCGCCTTCCCCACGGCGGGGCTGGGGGCCGAGGAACGGCTGCGCCGGGCCGGGAGCAGCCCTCGGGGAGCCCCCTGTGCACAGCCTGGCCAGGCTCCCCTGCTCCACTGGGGCAAATTGCTTCGTACCTCGCTTTCCTGTTCCCCTGAAACTCCCCGTCTCCGGGGCTGCTGTGAGCGTAGATCATGGACGCTAACCGGGCCGAGGCATCGGGGAGAGGCTTTGGAGGGGGCAGGAGGAGAGGAAACGAGCTGCTCCGCTGAGACGAACTGGGAATGCGTGTGAGAGCGGAGCCTGGCCTCAGGGAGCACCGCAGCTGAAATGAAAAGACGGAGCAGGTCTGGTTGCAGTGAGCGCTAACCACTTCCAGGCCGAGGAGGCGGGGGCCTGCAGGAGGGAACCGTGACCACCCAACAGAGGCAGCCTGGTAACCCCCAGGGCCGGGGGAGCTTGCTGGAGAACCTACACACACAAGTCCCTTGTGCTTGCAGCTTTGGAGCCGTGCCGATCCGCCTGGTGTTTTGGAGGCTTGTGTCTAAGAAACACATGCATGCAGTGGGGCATGTGCGGTGCTGGATGTTATGGATTAGGTGCAACAAACCCAGCGTGAGCCTTTGCATCACTCTTAGACCCGTCTGCTGGGCTGTGTTTCCACCTGGAACCAGCCCCAGCCCCTCCTCGAGATTCCCTGTGCTGCGGCGAAAACCAAAATGACTTGCAAGCCCGTTTCAAACGCTTCCCTCCTCCTGCTGCGTTCGTTGCTGCCTCCAGCTGACCCCGCAGCACTCCTGAGCGTGTCTCTGCCGTGACAGTGTACCAGAGCTGCTGTTCCTGCTGTGAAACACCCAAATCCTCCTCCTGCATCACCTTGTGCTGTGCCACCCTCCTGCCTTGGGTGCATTTTGACCATTCAGCCACGAAGCGTGTTCCTGCCGAGGTGGCTTGGGGGCTGCAGGGTGCTGGTGCAGCCCCTCCCCTCTGCTCAGGCTCATTTCGATCATCCAGCGGTTGGCACCGGCTTCCATCCCTGCCCTGGCAGCACGCTGGGGGTGGCAGAGATCAGCCCCCTCCCCATTTTAAGTTCCCAGCTGTGGAGAGGAAGCGCAGGGAAGGACAGATCGTCCCCGCACAGCAACCTGTGTGCTCCTCCGTGCTCCGGCTGCCAGCTCCCTGCGCAGGGAAAGCCACGGGCTGGGATTTGCTTTGGAAGAAGCACCTGGTGCACGCCCCGATCACCCTGTAAGCCGTTAACTGCCTTCACACACAGCTGAACGCTGCCACCGACTCGAAGGAATGTCACTCTGCTGCAGATGCGCTGCTTCTGGCTTCATACACAGCGACTGACGGGGCTGCTGTCCCCCGCGGAGTTACTTTTTGCGAAGTGCTGTACCCTGGCGGGAGGGCTCCTCTTCCTCAGCCCACCGCTGTCAGACCCTCACTCCTTCGCTCCAGAGCACCCATGTGGAAGACTGAGCAGGGAGCGCTTGCACTCGTGCTGTGGGCAGATCTCTGGCCTGGGGGGACAGCGGTGAGGACGGAGGCAAACCTCAGCTGGTGGCTGCTGCAAGAAGAGATGCGCTCGCAGCCTGCTGCAGCGGCAGGGGTGGAACAGTCAGGATGGGCGGCAGCAGAGCGCTGAGCGCAGCCAAAGAGCAGAGAACCAAGTCGTTGCAGCTCCACGTTCAGTTTGAAGCACCTTCTTCCCCTCCAGAATTCAGCGAGGGGGAAGGTCTTGGCCACCCCTCTGGTGCTGGATCCTGCACTGATCTCCAGGGCGCTCTTATGAATTCTCATGTTTCTAGGATGCTGTTCCTTATCGCCAGTGCCTCCCTCATCGAAACACAGGCAACGACCTGAGAAAGCAGACGCCCATCCAGTCTTTAGATACGCTGAGTTTCCCATCGACAAAAGAGACAGGAATGAAGCTCCCCTGATTGCAGAGGCTGCACACCCAGCCCAGCCCCTCCTCTCCCTGGTAAGACACCTGCTCTTATCTAAAACAACTGCTCCAGCAAGCTGGGATTATCAGATCTAAATCTTGTCGCTTGCTCTGTGCTCTCAACATACTTCAGCTTGTACTTAAATATTCCAATATTTGCCTCCCATCTGTTTTGTTTCTTTTTTTTCCCCCCACTCCTCCCCAGGAGCGGGAACCCCAGGGAGCTGCAGCCCCAGAGCCACAGCACCTCTCTGCTCCGAACAGGACCCGGCTTATCCAAATCCGGGCGCGGTGCCGATGATGTTGAAACAGACGCTACTTAAAGGTATTAGCGAGACTGCGCGGTTATCTTAACCTTGGGTGTCAAGCTTGGCTGATCCTAGCGGGCACCAGCCAAGGGGAACCATCCTTCAATCCAAGCAGTTTTACCAGCTTTTATTAGAAACACCAGCACATTTCAAGTTTCCTCTTTTTGATCACAAATATAGTATTTTTCCTCTTTTTAAGTACACAGCATGAGACACAGCATCAGGGCTTTCCATCCTTTTTCTCTGTTTTTTTTACAGCAATTTCTTTTGGACAAGCTTTGGGTTAGTGTTCACTGACCTCACCCCAGCCCCAAATTCTGACATCTCGAATGGCTGAAGACAATGGTGTGGGCAGATGAATCCAACGGTGGTGAAAAAGGTACAACGGTTAAAAGTCTGCAAGAAAAATTTAAGCAGAGACCCTCTACAGTTAAAAAATGAAGTAGTGCTGCAGCGCACTACCGTTTTCACAGTACGGGGATAAAAGTTGAGAAAAATCGTTTGCTCTTCTCCCCTTGTCCTCCCCCAACACGGTTCCAAAAGAAACATTAAGGCTGGAGGAAGCACTAACGCAACGTGAAAGCCAAGCGTGCCCGGTGCTCTGCGCCGGAGCGCTATCCCACCTCGCTGGGGTTGCTGCAAATCCCATGCCAGTCGCACGTCACCGAGAAGCCTCAAGGTCTGAGTGATGGAGCTTTAGCCCAGTGGTGGTTTTAGCTCACACCTACGCTGGGAACGTTTCCCTGGACTTTTTAACTCCAAGACAGCAATTCACTGCGGGGAGGAGGGGCAAGTTTCCCAGGAACATGAGGGCATGGTGACAGGATATTAAAGGGAACATGGACATGATTTGTTATTTTTTATTCCACAGAAAACCCTCAAATCTAGACTCAGAGTTAACAGCAGAAAAATAGTGTTAAAGTCAATAAGTTCATATTTTACTGTAGACTAAATAAATTAGCCTAGAATTAACTCAATACTCTCTATTTGCCTTTCATTGGTGATCCTTCTCTAAATTAATGCAGATTTAAAAAGCAACGGCTAGTAATAATTTATTCCAGTTAACCCTTATGGATGAACACCTGCAAATACTCCACGGCTGGGAACCCTTCCCCTCTCCTCTCCCTCCCCGCAAAGGAAACAATCGCTGAAGGGTGTTGTAAAAACAGACACGCTCCCTACAATACTCCATGGATCGCGCCGCTCCTACCGCTGCCTCTGGCTGCTCTGTGTAATGAGTGAATATTCATAGCCATGTCTTACAAAGAACATGATCCAAAAAAATATATAAATAAATAAAAACCTTAAACATTCTTACATGGATTTTAAAGAACAGAATACATGTTAAAAACTTCAGTAATTTATATCAATTTTAAGCAATACTTTATATACAATGGAAAAAAGACATGCATAGTCCAAATACAATGTTGAAAACAGCATTTTCATAACAAAAAACCCAAACACTAAGTGTTAATACCATGTACATGAATTCAAGAAGGACCACCCTTTTTGTCTGTTGCACACAGTTTATTTAACAATATGATATTATAAGTAAGAAATGAGTTTGTTTTTTTTTACCATTCTATACAGTGATTGAATCTTCTTGGATTTTCGTATTTATAGTAATTATAGCGCTTGCATGATTTACACTAGAATTGCTTTTCCTCATTTCAAGTTTCACACAGAAGAAAGAAAGAAAAGAATGCTTCTTCTCTATTCAAATCAGCACGGTCTAAGAGTGATCATCCCTATTTTCATCTAAAACCAGTTTTATCAGAGAAACAAAGCAACAATTTCTACATCTGCAAGACAAGGGTTTTGGCATTGGCCAATGTGTGTTTTTGTGTGCAAGAGTCAATTCCTATCTTTCCAGGGGTAATACTTCAAACGCCTGCAGAGTTCGCTATAGAAAAAAAATCTTCCCGCAACGTGTCAAAGTTACCGGGATACATTATAATGTTGCATTATTTCAGGAAACAGTTTCTGAATATTATTTTTTTTTCTTCTTTTAAACGCAAATGTTTAAAGTCTTGAAAATACAAATAAAAAATATGAATATAATGAACTTGTTTCCCCCATTAAAAAAAAGGTATGAGTCAACAGCAACAAAAAAATAAAAACCAAAAAAACCCACAAAAGAGACCAGATATTTTAACCGCCTGGCTTTAACAAAAAAATATATTCTTTGTATTGTTTTTTCTTTTTTTTTTTTTTTTTTAAACAGCAATTCATTCTTCCATGTGTAGGAAGCAGCAGTTCCATCCAGGATTCAAAACAACCCAGATGTCTGAATTTTCAGTACAAAATGTCCAAGAACACGAAAGGAAAAAAAAAAAACCAACAAAAAAAGTGATGCTCCCATAATGCTACAAACCCTCCACAAATTTTTCTAATGTGTCCCCGGTGGTGTCACCGACCAGAGACAATTCGTTAGACAACGCACTCCTGTTGGGGGTGTTTAGTTGTGGAAGCATTGCACTCTGTTCTGGGTTGCCCAAGTGTCCCTGATCCATGGAGCTAGCCATAGTGACTGCGAGTCCTGGGTGGGGGGAACCAGTCTGGGGAGAGACGTGGTGAGGTGACGGTTGGGGCTGTATCCTGGGTGACGGGCTGGAATGTGGCGGCTGGGACTGGGGACGGGGAGATTGAACGGGTGCTGGGGACCGCACCTGGTTGCTGAGGGAGGTGGCGATCTGCTGGCCAGGGAGATGAGACGCCTGCGGTTGTCCTGAGAGCATGTGCTGCTGTGGGCTCATGGGGTTGGGCTGCCCGGGGGACCCTATCTGCTGTTTCATCTGCTGCTGTTGCAGGATCCGCTGCTGCAGCGCTTGCTGGATGTTGGGAGTGCCGTCCGCCCCCATGCCGGGCTGGCCCATCTGGTTGAGCTGTCCCATCTGAGCCATCTGTCCCATGGAGCCCCCCTGTATGGATATGTGCTGCTGCATCCGCTGCTGCTGCATGGCTTGAGGGTAACCTCCCGGTCCTTGAGGCTGCTGGAACTGGTTGTGTCCTGCCATCCCTCCTGCCATGCCAGCCCCTCCTTGCTGCTGCTGCTGCTGTTGCTGCTGCTGCTGCAGTAATTGCCGCCTCAGGATTTCTCGGTACTGCGGGCTCATGTTTGCCATGCTGGGGTTGTGGCCGGGGTTCATAATGTTTATCGCTTGTCCCTGGGGATTCATAGCTCCTATCCCTTGCTGCTGGGGAGGAACGCTGGGTCTCTGCACTCCCGCTTGCATCGCGTTCATGTTCTGCAATCCTGCTTGAGCGTGCATGCCGGGCTGTTGCATGCCGGTCTGCGGCTGCTGCATCCCGGGCTGGGGCTGAATGCCCGCTTGCGGCTGCATCCCAGGCTGGTTCGCCACGTATTTGGCTGTTCGTTGCTTTATAAAAGCTGCCATAAGCTGAGGGTTGGATTTAAGGATACTAAGAACCTGCTGTTGCTGCTGTGGAGAGCTCGGCGATTTCAAGGTCCTCAGTAAGTCCTGAAGTGCATTCGGGGGGATGCTCCGCGGCGGCTGCTGCACGCCCGGCATCCTCGGCCCAGCCACCGCTTGCGGAGTCGCCATTGGCATGACTGGTCTCGCCATTCCTGGCTGCATGGGCTGCTGCTGCGGCATCGGAGGTGACTGCCACTGTCCAGGCTGCATGTTGGACATCACTGGACCGCTCACGGGGCTGGGCCGGGGTACATTCATACTGACTTGGGGCATCTGGTTCACTGAACCCACCGTCGGATTTACTAGCCCTGGGCGACCAGGAGGCAAACCATTGTTGATGTTGTTGACCCTGTAGAGCTGCTGCTGCTGCTGGGCAGCTTCTCTCTCGATCTGCCGAGCCGCTTCCACTGCGGCTGGCGGAGGCTGAGCCGGAGGCGGAGGCGCGGAAACCGGGTTTGTGGGTTTTCCTGTCGAAACAGTAGTGGGGGGCTGAGTTCTGGAGACAGTGGGAAAGCCAGCCGGTGACATACTTACAGGGGAAGGCTGGGGCTGAGGAGGAGGCTGTGGTGTTTGCGGTGTACTTGGCTGCTGCGTAGGGGTACCAGGCGTTGCTGAGGTAGGAGAAGGCAAACTTTGCTGAGGCACGTTTCGGGTGTTCATGGTCGCCATCCTTCTGCGCATGAGCTGAGCCTGCTGCAGGCGATGCTGGATCTGCTGCTGTCGAAGCTTGTGTTTGATATTGAGACAGAATGGCACGGGGCATTTGTTCTCTTGGCAGTGTTTGGCATGGTAGCAGCAAAGAGCGATGAGCTGTTTGCACACCGGACAGCCACCGTTGGTCTTGCGCTTGCAGCCCTTGGTGTGCTGGACAACCCGCTTCATCTTCTGGCAGGATGGCAACGAGCAGTTTGCATTGCGGCACTGGCAGGCGTGGACAAGGGACTGAATGCAGCGCTGGATGCTCAGTCGTCTCGACTCCTGGGGGCTCTTGGACTGCTGCTCTCCTTGGCTGTTGCTCTCATCATCCAGACCCAGGCCCCACTTAACCATCTTGTGGTCATGGCTCTTAGTGTTGTAGCAGTTAATGCAGAGGTCGTAGTCCTGGAAGCAAAGAAAACCCAGAGTTCAGATGTCTAACGAGCATTAACTGCACAGGAGAACAGCAACAGCAGCGCCGGGTCAGCAACGCCAGCCCGGGGGGAAGCACATTGGGGTTTCAGAGGGTACAAGCACACAGCAGAACAAAAGCAGGACAACAGCCGCAGTACACCGAGGCAGAGAAGCAGCTGCCGAGTCACTGTGACCGTGGGAGGGGACGTTTGGGGCAGGGAGTGCTGGCAGCTGAGGGCAGAAACCATGTCGGCACAGCCAGCCTGCCATCACAGGTCACGCCTCCCACTGGGGCGGTAATCCTGTCTGCATTTTATTACATTAAAACATCTCGCAGGGTTTGGGATTTTGGGGGTTTTTCCTTTCAATGATAGGAACTGTTTACTTTTCTGTCTTATCTACTGGGGTAAAACCCTCCTAACAGCATGACAAACCAACCACCAGTACTAAACACCAGGGTTTGGCTCTTCGTGCAGCTACTCTTAGTGTAATTACTGACCAATAATTACTACACTGAAATACATTTTTTTTAAATCTCTAAAATGACGCTCAGATCAAGTGCAAGTTTCTTGCTAAGACAGACACTTACCTGAAGAGCTGCTCAAACCCCCACACTTTCCCTGCCCTGTCCTTTTTCGCTGGAGGAAGGGCACTCCCTCGCACAGAAGTACCCAGAGGAAACCCGAAGGCCATACCTCCTTCCACCCCTTAATTCCCCTCATGTGCACGATCCACTTCCTGCAGTCTGGCCTCAAGAAGCCCTGCTCAATGCTTTCCTCAGAGGGATTAATTAAGACTCTTCTACCACAGAGCTGGCAATAACTTGCAGTGTAAAAACTAGGCTGCACTTATTCAAAATGTTTTTTGGTTCAGCTACAGCCAGAGGTCATCACAAGCCCTGTAGAGGCCACCTCCTCCACAGTCCAGCGGTGTAACTCCATGGGTAATTGCTCTCTAGCACAGTTCAGTGGAAGTGATCTATGCTCTGGAAGCACTCGTCATTAAAAGCATCGAGCCAGGTTAGGAAGCAATCATTTGGGTTGATCTGGAGGGCAGGCAGCCTCTAACGCTGGGACAAAGAGGCAATGACGAAGAGCTGCGGCAGCCTGGACAAGCACCCAGCTGCACTCCTTCTGACACCAAGTACCATGTACAGAGTGGAGCAAAAGCCACCGTGCAGGAGAGTACGCTAACTTCTCTCCTCGACATCCATTTGACATGGATGAGCTAGTACCCTGCAGATTCAGGCTAGTCTGATGCAGTCACACCCTGCTGCCTGCTCCTAAAATTCTTTAAAATTAAGTTAAAAACTTGTCTATGCAGAGGAGCCACAGTGGAACAAGCGATGCAGCAGGAGCCACTCCAGAGCACCGGTGTTTTCCACACTGAGAAACTAAAGGCACTTATTCCAGAAAAAGAGGCACCTCACTGTGGTAGTCACCTTCCCTTAAGGCTTAGCAGCCCTTTTATTATGACAAGCTTCATTTGGAGGAACTCTGGGCAACATCCAGTAAAAAAAAAAAAAAAATCCAGCTTGGCTGTAGGGCAAAAGAGAGAAGTCTCTGGTGACAGACACCTACCTCACAGACAGTGCAATGCCACCTTGTTTCCACGTGATGTTTGCACTCATTGCACGTATAGACAAAGCGGTCCTGCCCTTGGGTGTGCAGTTCCACCAGCATGCAGAGCGTGGACCACTTGGACCGGCGTAGCGAGGAGAACTCCCAGTGCTTGTCTCTGGCTAAGGTGAGGAAGGCGTCTCGCCCATCCATCAAATCACAGCTGAGCAACGGATCAGGGTCCACAATGGGAGGCAGAGTGTTAATTACAGGCCCAGCATGTAAATGAATCACAAAAAAGACCTGCAGATAAATGGGAGGGGAAAAAATAAATCAATGAGGTTAGATAATCTCGCAGGAAAAAGCTCACGTTCTGCGGCTGTAACGATGTACTACAAGTGTTACCTAATTAACTTCGTTTAGGCTAACCTCTTCCAATATATCGTTACACAACAGAAACAGTTCTAGTGCAACCACAAGCTTTACTCCTCCTGATTTTTCAGTTCTGACTATCACCGTGCCCAGATTTACCAGAATAAAATCTCCTCTCCAGGCAGTGCGTTTTGACAGTACCTCTTTATGCTTCTCCATGGTGGCATACAGCTTCTGTGACAGATCGTTGGACACGTTTGGCATGCTGGGCTTCTTCTTGTTAGCTCTGCTGATGCTGCTCTTATTCTTGTTGGTTTTTTTGTTGTTCTTTTTCTTGGCGTTTTTGCTGTCGCCCTGGCTTCCCTGCAATGAATGCACAGGGAAGAGGTTACACTCCATCGAGCTCTCCCCCATTCACCCCGGCTGCGAGCGAAACACCGCTGGTGGCAATAACAGAACTTTGTTCCAATGGCTGCAAATCAGCCACCCCTCTGTTACATATATCCTGTCTTCCAGGAAAAATCAAAAGCCAAACTGGCAAGCCAACAATTCCAATGCTGTTTAAAACCAGATTTTAAAGTATGCATATACATTAAATAGTTCATATCTGACACTTGTTTTTTTCCTTTTCAAACGCTGTACTTCAGCTTCCACTGCTTGCTTTACAAAATCTTACACCTAGCCAGTGATAAACTAAGTTACAAATAAAACGGACTTTAAAAAATCCAGAAGTGCAGTATTTTCCTTTGTTGTGTATCTGGGGTTTCACATACTTGGTTGGGCTCCAACTTAATGTTTTTTTCTTTTTTTTTTTTCTTTGTTTTTATTGAAAAAATTTAGGGCTAGTACACAGATAAGAACATGCAGGATTTGAAACTACCAAAATACATTATTCTTCATCCCAAACACCTACTGCTGCATATGCAACTCCCCCAAAATCCTCCAAACCTTACGCACAAACCTCGTGTCTAAGCTACAGCACAGACCACAGTGACCATATATCAAATACTAGGTGCAAGTAAAGAGAATAAAAAATAGCAGATGATGCTATTTAGATGACTTGTGAAAACAGAAATAACTTTTAGACTTCTCATGTCCTTGAAAAATAAACCGCCAAGCCCTCAGCAGGGAGTCGCCACTCAGTACAACCTCCCTAACGGCTAAAACACTGGTTATCCCAATATTAAAAATAAACTGCTGAAGTACTCTGAGATATATATACACCCACACAAGAAAGTTTAATGAACACTATGTACAAGCAAATACAAGGTTTATCCACAAGCGTATTTATTTAAAGAAAACAAAAATATTCCAACTGAAGAAAGCAGTTCTATATATAGACTGCTGCCATCCTTCCTTTCCATTAACTAGGCTTCGATAGAAATTCTCTCTCCAATCTTGGGTTTTATCTATCTAATTTTATTGCCTTTTTGACCAAGCCTGTTTGGAAAGTCAAATCATACTGATTTTATGGGAAAGCAGACAGGGCTCTAAGTGATTTGAAGAAAGGAGCTATTCCCATCTTGACTTCTTTTCCCCAAAATTTTCTACCGCCCTGATGGAACTAGGGCATGTCCTCCTTTACCTGTACGTTCTAGAGCATCAACAGAGATTCTAAAATGTAAACACCAAAAGGAAGAATAGATCAAAACTTAGCTGACAGTATAAGCCTAAGTTTTCTTTCTACTCCACCTTTAACAAGCTTGTGTTCGGCCAGCGGTACAAAGCTCTCCACGTTTTGTGAGATTGGTGTTGCACTCCTGCCTCCTGACAGCATTTACCATCCGCAGCCGGCTTTGCCAGAGATGCCGACAGCACGGTTGCTCCGGGAGCCTTGTCCCTTCAGAACCTTTTTCAAGAGCTTGTGAGTCTTTCCCACCTCTCTGAACACGCTCACAGCACGCTGGCTTTTGGGCAGCTCTCTCTCCACACGCACAGAGTTTAGGAGTAAGAACAGGAGAGAAGCTGGAGGCACCCTGTCCCGCCCCCACACAAGGGCTCCTGCAGGGGAGATGTCCCTTGCTGGGCACAGTTTCCTCCACACAGTGACAAGTGTAGGTGACTGCGCCGGAGAACTTCTCACGCTTTTAATTTCACTCTTTTTTCTGAGCCAAGCGGCAAAGACCACGCTGTTGTGCTTTCCGTGGATGCCACGCTCAGCACCTGGGACGCAGATCTGAATCCCCCGCTGCTCCAAGCAACACCAACGGCACTACGTGGGGATGTTAACAGGCAAGGCTGCACCTTCTCTCTTGAGACAGACAACTGCTAGAGTTTCACAGTTAGCTGTTCTGGGCTTTTTAACGCTTTTTTAAGGGCTTTTTCGCCCCCCTCATATGTAGAGGTTTTCACTGGAAGGACACGCCATGATATACTGCAAGTGATGCTGTTTGCAGAAGAGGACTGCAACTTAAATTCCAAGCCTTGTCTTTCAGTTATTTTTATACTGCTATGGTGGTTGAAATATTTCAATATTAAAAGTTACATTCAGAAGAAACAAGGTGAAAACTATCAACTTTATGGTTCCATAAAAAACACAGCAACAAACTCTATTAGCTCAGAAGGAGCTGCTAAGGTTTAATGGAAGGAATTTTCTGACATAATGAAAGTGATGGATGAAGGCGGACCCCTCCACATCCATCACATGCAATACATACTGCATGCAAATTGTCACAGCATCTAAGCTGAACGCAGTCTCTCTCTGATTAAAAGTTTTTGGTTCCACCTCAATCTGCTGGAATTCACATTTTCCTACTCTATTTACCTTCAAAACACCTTGCTGCAAATCACAAGTAAGAGGAACTGCACAAAAGAGCTCAGACTATTTGAATACAGATACAAGACCGAAATAAAATGAATAATGAAATTCTGGTCAGGATGTCAAGAAAGTGCTGTGGTTTTTTTTTTTTTTTAATATACCACGAGAGAATGCTGGTGAAGGAACACCATCGTCAGGATCAACACTTCACACCAATGCAAGCTTGCAATAAATACTTTTAAACTTCAGCCCCCTACTGTTGCAAATGACAATAAGTATCTTTGCTTAAATAACAGCAAGATTTAATTCAGCGCTGAAAATACAGCGTCTTTCAAACTGCAAATACTGACACCGATTTGCAAAGGTGTGAACCAGCTCAGCCCAGTGACTGCAGGCAAATGTAGGAGTCATGACGCAATCCCAAGCAGCTTAACACATTTCCCTGAGAACAGAGATGCTGAACTGACATAACTGACTTGACTCTGTTAAAAAAACCCAACCAACAAGCCACCAGTATATTTGTTATCCAAGAAGAAAACCAGGAACGCAGTTAAAGCAAACCCTGACCTAACGTCTGACGTGAGTGACCTTTTCTAGTTTACTGATGTGAACGCTCCCATTTATTAACTGTCAGCTTTGTGAGCCAGAAGCAAACACAGCATATAGAGTTAACTCACCTCTGTTGTTTCACTAGCTGCAGTGCTTTCTTCCTTTTTCCTTTCCTCCTCCTCCTGCTCCAACTCCTTAATGCTTTCTTCCAGCACATTGGGCCAGAAATCACCTTCAAAGTAAGGCAGCTCCTTGGCACTGGTCAGCCTGTCCTCAGTGGCTTGTTTGAAGATGTCCTGTTAAATGCACCACACAACACCAAAAATAAACAAACGGAGATGGATAGAGAGGAGAACCAGAGTCCAGGGCTACACCCATCGGGTCATGCTCCTGACAGGATGGGAGAGACTAAGATACCCCTAGAAGACCTAACAAACCCCTCCCAGGAACCACAGAAATGAAGCCTACACCACTTCGCGTTTCCTACACTGCTCCCGGACCAGAGCAGGGACTGTCCTGGGGACAGCAAGAGCACCTCATCGTCCCTTTCCCTTACCAATCTGAAAGCACACCAGCACTTCAATGCACGTGTCCGAGCTGTGCCTCACAGGAGCAACCACAGCTCCGGGAAGAACCCTGAAGGCACTGGCCAGCCACTGCAGACAGCAACACTGAAGCCTGGTGTGGGAGGGGGACAGTGCAGCACTGGGGACCCCCCGGCCAGGCAGAATGGGGACCACTGCGAGGAAGAGGTGTCCTGAAAAGGGACAGTTACATCATACAGTCCTCTGGAGGTGTTTATTTTTAAAGTGCATTGTGTTTAACAAGCACATCCCAAACTAGCCAATTTTCTTCTTCGGATTAATTTCAAGACCACCTTATTAGGAGAGACCCAGCTTTCCCAGCTCTCTGCTACGCCAGATCAGATGACAAGGCTTGCTACACGCTGTTCTATTCCACACATTTTGTAACTGGCACTTGTAATCAAAACATCATTTTTTTCCAGCACTGTCAGTGCCATTAAGAAATTCTTGTAAATTTTATCATGTAAGGAGTGGCAACTGCTACCTTTGCCATTTTTAATTTATTTCCTTGGGTACTTGTGTAATATTCTCCAATTATGAACATCACCCTTGTTCTCTTCAGTGAAGAAGCTGTTTTGTAAGTTGTTTTTTTTTTAAAATTTCACACTAGTGGGGTCCAGCATTCCACCTGATCCTCCAGAATCACCAGAAGCAAACAACTTCTATAGAGCTTAACAAGTGACAGACTTCCTCGCCTAGCGGATCGCAGTGAAAGACAAAAACACAGAGGCAGGCCCTTGTATTCTTCTCTTAATGCAGAAATCAAACCTAAAGAATTTTCACTCTGAAAAGCAGAGCCTCCAGAAAATCTAAGAAAATGAAGACACTAGCTGCAAATACAACCCCTTGTACAACATCACCAGCTCCACGGCTCACGGAACAGTATTAGCTACCTTCAAATGAAAAGCCCGTAAGAATGAACTCAGGAAGAGAGCAGTAGCAAACCTTGTAGTCGTGAATGATTCTCTCAGCAAATGCCTTGTCCAGCATCTTCTTATACCATTCTTGCAAACGTTTGGGTTTGGGTATTTTCTGATCAGGTGGATGGCAGTGAAAAATATAGTCATCTCCTTCGCTTGGGGGACAGGCCCAGATGTGTCCTGTCACATACCTGTGTTTCACATGCAAGAAATAAAATCTTAACGATTTGATTACCATCTTAAAATTAACTCAAACAGATACACAGATTCAGACCTCTGGCTTTCTTCTGATTTTTCCTCTTTTTTCTTTATAACCAAAGGTGCTGAGGCAATAACCTCGATTTATACAAGAGATGAGAAAGGGTCTGGGATGTAATAATGAAGCTTAAGCATCAAGTTAACCTCTGATAAAAAAAATTCTATGGTGTCAGTTTAAGAATCCTACCAACAGAAAAACCACCTCAGTAATAAAATCCAAACTCTCTCCACTGCAGAAGAGGCATGTGTCCCACATAGCTCAGAGAGGGCAGAAGGAGAGAGAGACCATCCCAATGGAAAGCTACCTGGCATCCTGGAGAAACAAAATGCTAAGAAAAAAGATTTCTTTCTTTACAAAGATCTCACTTACCCGAGTTTCTTCACATACTCCAAATATCCAATGAGGATTTCATGATAAACTGCAGTTCGGAGACAACGGGGGCGGAAGAAATGAATACTATCTAGATAGGATATGTACACACGCCTGCAGTAACGAGAGAAGAACGAAGGAAATCATGTATGGCTGAACGTCCCTTTTGTCTGCCGAGAACTGACTTTTATACTAGATGCACATACAGCCATATCGAACAAAGGAAAGTCAACAATGACGTTATTTCAATGCATGTTTCAGCATCTTAACATGGTACAAACAGTTCTCAAAAGCAATCGATGGGTACTGGTTTTTTAGCCAGCAAGAATACGCAGAGAGGCAAAATTAAATACAGAATAAACCAAATTGTAACGTTTTTGTTGCGTCAGTTATTTTCCCCTTCAAAGTCATCTGCAGCCATACAGCAGGGCTTATTTGTGCTACAGAACTGAAACACATCTCCTGATCTTCCGTGTTTGAGAGGGACTGTAGCAAGATGTTCTCTGCGCATGC
The DNA here is from genome assembly GCA_013400615.1 of Syrrhaptes paradoxus. Lineage (NCBI taxonomy): Eukaryota > Metazoa > Chordata > Aves > Pterocliformes > Pteroclidae > Syrrhaptes > Syrrhaptes paradoxus. The sequence goes on from VZTO01022701.1 coordinate 17,079, forward strand.
ACCTCTGGTACAGAAAGGGAAGAGTACCTTGTATTTGGAGGGGGGCAGTCCGAGCCATACTCCTGCACGTGCATCCCAAAGAAGCACACGTCTACTCCGTCTATCTCCTCAAACGCAAAGAGAGCTTTGGTACGGTAAGGGAAGGATTCTGACATCTCACCAGAATCCACAAATCTGAAGGAAAGGGTGGTAGAAGGAATAGGGAAGAAAAAGAAAAAAAAATATTAAAGCAGTGTCCTACAAGAATGAGGAAATCATTTCTAACCTTATTTTTTACTCATTAGAAACACTTCTGCAGAAGTCAAACAGGGTCAGACAAGAGCTGTACTGGAGCAGGGAGTCCTGTCAATGGCAGGTCTGTCACTGCGGAGCTCACAGAGGACAGTTTCCCTACAGTTAACGCAGGACTGGACAGGCAAGCACCGAGCGGGAGAGCATCCTCGCAAACCGCAAGCCTTTAAATACACTGCGGAGTAGAAAACCCGATGCACTGCGATGAAGTGATGTCATGTAAACACTCTCTATGAATTAAACCCAAAATACTTCATAGAATAAACCTTTTAAGCTTTGTATTTACGATGAAGCAATTTAAAAATAACTTCTGAAAGCTAAATACGACGAAATGAAGGAACAGCAAGGGACAGAATCCCGGCAACTGCTCCAAACTAAACTACGAATTCTGTAACGCTGACCAAAATGTGGTCAGACTCTCTCTCAGGATTTAGCAACACAAAGTCTTAGTATTATAACCCAAACCAGGATGTCCCCACTCCCTCCCAAACAGTTAATATACCATTGTCACCTCCTTCGAGTTCATTTACTGCATATACTGAATTTCAAAAATGTGCAAAGGGATTAAGATGCAAACTGACACAGTTTCACAATATTTATGCAGGGAGACTACAAAATAAATAAATTTAAGAATCAAGGTTGCATTTATTGTAATTAATGGGACTAACCTGGATTTCATTCCTGGTTTAACTTCTACTGTCTTATCTGAACTTGCTACTACTCTGACAAAGACCTCTCCAGCTTCCGGATGATTCTGTCGCCGCAAAAATTTGTTTACTCTATCTTCCAAATGGTTTCCTAAACGTGTGGTCTGTAGCCCTGGAAATGAAGGTGGAGAACAGGACAATGGAAACGTTAATACTGGAGCAATCACTGCTCTGTTCGGGGTGTCGCCGTGCCTGTAAGGTCTCGCAGCTCCTCTGGGAAGTAGGCTGTTTTCCCTTTATTTGCCTTCATATGAAAATCGGATGGTTTTATTTATACAACATCATCGAAAAGCAAAAGCATCCACATTTTTACCCAAGCCTTAAGCGCTCATACCCTAACATGGAAGCTGAAACCACCACAGAGGGAACCTGACTTAGGCAGTGCCCTGACAAAGGCGGCTTTACACAGCAGTTTAAATCTGCTGCCTTATTTCATGAGCACTGCAAACGTTTTCTCCTAACAAAACCACTATCTGGCTGTTTGACAGGGATTACATCACTCCGGAGAGCTGGCTCCACGCCACACCTTTTCAAGCAAAGCAAATCAACAGAAATGAAAAGCCGTTTGACTCCCATGGAGATTTCATTGCTTTGCCTTTTCTTTCGAAGAGAGCTTTTCGATTGAACAGTTACAGTAACCTGCACGTAAAGCTTAAAGAGTTCTTGCGAAGCGATAGATCGAGGTCTTTAGGAGTTCAAGCCCACACACTGTCCAGATCCCCTCTCAATCTCTACGCGTACACTCAGCTTTTGGGGGACAGCTGTTCCTGTAGTGTTACAGGATGCGATGGTTTGCAAATCCACAACAAATTACAGAAATTAAGATGAAGATTTTGGTTTAAACTAGGAAAACAGAAGTAGGACACAGTTGTGACTTGATGATTTATGACTATTTCTCCGATGCGACTGTACTTATTTTATCAACTGGTATTTCGACTTTATTTTTATGGTCACCCTGCTATCTTTTCCCAAGTGATGGTGCAATCTACAGATGTTTGTTTTACTGAAGTGCACTGAATTTTCAGCTCTCCGTTGCTTCGTTTTTCCGTTATTTGGCTGCTGAAACAAGGCTGTTAGCTCTAATTCCCAACTACTGACACTGCATACAGTGAAATACGCATGCTGGATATCTGCAGTGAAATAGCTATGCTCAACATTATTTAGGCTTCAATACTGGGGAAAAAAGCCACATATACTCAAAGGAAGATCTCACTTTCTAAGGGATTTATATACTTAAAATTTTCTTTTACAATCGGTTCATAGAAATTGCCAAATGCAGCGATCTTGCTTTGTATCTTCTAGTCTGTCCCCTTGTCCGGTGAGATTCTGTGGTTATAACCAGCACAACAAGGTCTAAATTCTCATTTACTTGGGAGCCAATAATTATAAGTCAATAATTAAATAAATAGTAATAAACAAATATAGTCAATAATTAAAGTAAAAACACACTATGCCCTTTATCAATTCCAATACACTGGCCTCTCCCAGCCCGACACATCCTGTTGGGCTTTTTATATGTCATAGAAGGGGGTTAATTTTAAAGGAGATTCAAAGAATTTGAAAGAAAAGTCACAAATATTTTCTGAAGAAATTATTTAATTATGCTGGTTTCTCCGAAGACAAACAGGAAAATAAAAAGGCTCCATTTCAGCGCACAGGTCGGTACATTTTTAGAAAGCCATTTTAGTTAACTCTACTGTCCTGGGTTTTCATGTTATCGTCTTCCCAATGCCAAGCAACCAAAGGATATCTGCTTCCTTCCTTATGTTGCAACGCATTAAGGCTTGAAAAACAAACAAAAAAAGCACCAGATAAGAAGATAAAAGAAATAGGCAGCATTAAGATCACATGTGCTGTACGGAAAGGATCTGAAAGCCGCATATTTTGCTATATTAGAATGTGAAATTCTTTTAGAAAGCAACCAGATTTTGGTTCTTGGACACCTCTAACATCTGTACTTCCAAGAAAAGCTCAGGTCTCAATGAAAACTGCAGTGCAAACTTGAAAAAAAGGCATCCAAATGGGTAACAACACAGAAGGCTCCCAGGCTGCTGGAGTACAGAAGCTCTGTTGCAGCAGCGGTGGCCAGACGTTTGTTACGTGATGAGTAATCGGATGGATAGGAAGAAAGCCAGACTTCTGGCTTACTATGACTTTTTGTCAGGAAACTACTCTGGGTGACTTATTTGTCAGGATATCTTTTGTCTTTGAACACCTCTGGCATTAGCTATTGGTTAAATAATATTTGTAGATTTTCTTAGTAAGAAAAATACTCCGAAAGGCAGGAATTTCACAGCGTACTCCAGCTGGACCCTGGTCTATAGGTTATACTTGGCATGCTATCAGTCAGCTTTATGCAACTTACTTGCACCATGGTTAAGATAACCAGCTTTGCATAATATCCACTAGGAAAATGGATGTCAGCACTGCAGCTGAGGGATGCGCTGTCTTGTTTATTAGCAGTTGTGCCAACTTGCTTGAGAGAGCGTAGAAATACTGATCACACGTCAGGAAGTAAAGGTTTTAATGGGGAGGGAAGGGGATGGTAACATTTCACACTGCATTACTCATGTTTGATTGTAGGTGAGTAGTAAGACCAAGGTTTTGACAACTAGAGCAGGTTTTCCTTCCCTGTTCTTGTGTTTCCACCAGAGCGCTGTTAAAGGAAACTGATCCCAAGAGCTGAGCCCACCAGTGGATTACAGCTAGTAGCAGGACTCAAATCATCATGGGAAAGAGAAAACAAGACAGCCAAACAGCAGGGAAAGGAGAAGGAAAAGCAGATCAGTGTAAAGGCGAAAAGCACCGTTATTTCCCTGTCCAGACCCCAAAGAGCAGAGCTGTCACCTTGAACTAAACAGCTGGTTACTCAAACTCTAACCAACGTCACAGAACAACTGCAGACACCCGAGGAATCGCGTACTTAGTTAACACCATTTGCATCAATATATGCTGTACTGTCAGCGTGTAATAGAAGAGACATCTATGGTTATCTAAAACTCCATTTTTATTTCATCATTGTATCAGTGTTCTCTTACCATCTTAATCTCTCTTTAGTGAGGCTAATTTTAACCTTTTTAACAATACCACCTTGCATGCGTCAGGTTACTCCAGAGACCGTTTTGGTTACTGTAACCTAATATATCTCACGCAGCATTATCATCTCCAAATTACCCCCCTTCAAATCTCTTCTTATGCAATCAACCATACAATAAGCTAACAAGACGTCACATTTAATGCAGAGCTACTCTTTTATTCCAATTTGGAAGATTCAGGCTTGCAAAGTCACGATATGACAAGGTAATGCCCAGAACTTCCAAAGACCAAAGAAGAACAAGGGAGGAACCAAGTGCACCTGCAAGTTCTCGTTGTTCGAGTGCCTGAATCACCCTCTTGGTTTCTACACTCTCCTGTTTTTCTACTCAGTGCCACTGACACTACATTTCCCCCCCCTTCCTCAAAACATGTGTGAGTAAAAGTTACCAAATCATGTTCTCGGATGTTAAACACATGCAAAGAATGCCTGCGCGAGGATTACTAAGGAGACCGAGACAAGCACTTTCCTTCGTGCACATTTCAAGAAGATTACGATAACGGTTACTTCCAAGAGCATCTAGACAGGCAGTACAGCTGGTTACTTATTCCAACTGACAGTTCTTACACCACAGGCTGCTCTAGAAGCAAGAAACGCTCTTCAGATACATGAGGACTTGGCACCACCACAGTACACCTGAGATGCAGTACAACTTGTTACTGCATGTTATCCGAGGGCACGGAGGTGACAGTAATTTACTAGTTTCAAAGCTACATGGAAACATGGCTAAATATAGCCAGTAAAGTGCACGCAGCCTTGTGGTTCTCCTGTTCTGTTTCCCCCTCTGTTTTTTTTTTAAATCTTAGAAAAATAAGAATGTGGATGCCAGATACCTCAGGCAGCATTAAGACTGAACACAAACACACAAAGAGCAGGTCTTTAAAATGCTGATTAAAATTCTGACAGCTACAAAAGCCTTGGGCTTCACCACTCTCCCTTTTGCAAATGTTCCTGTACTGTCTATCGTGACAACAGAAAGTCTCAATCAAAAAGCTGCTGAGGGGGGCAGGGAGAAAAGTTGCAGATAAAAACAGAAATATCCAACTCACTTTTAGCACTGAATTTGTTTTCTTTGCGTGTTCTACCAGTTTTCTTCAGACAATTATCACAGACAAACCTATTGAGAAAAAAAAATTGCCAAAAACTTAGTATAAACCTCTTATTGGCTAGCTTAAGCCCAATGTTTGGACTCAATTTACATTTCAGAGTACAATATAGTTTCCTCTGGATTTGAAAAGCTTGCATGTCTCCATTTTCAAGGGACTTAAAGCCTCTATGAGCTGGTTTAATTCTGCCAAGCAGTTACACCTGCAGTTGCGTTCTGTAGGACACAAACCTACCTCCAACCAGCTCCTCTTGTTTAGCAGTTAGAAAAAAACCACAGAAATCTGCGGCTACGAACAAGCTGGTTTCGTGCACATTTCATCTGAATATACTGAAATGAGACCTCAAGCATCAAAAAAATGTATTTTATTTAGAAAGGCTTTGTCCTTTTGTACTTAGTTCTTAAAAGGCATCAACTGCATTTTAAAGAGCGAAGGCAGAAAGTCAATTGTATCAACCACACTGGTCTTATCCTACAAGGGGTAAAAAACTAACAAACGTCTTACCCTGAAGGCCAAATAATATCATAATGTAACACACAAATCTGGTGCATCTTCCGACCACACTCTTTGCAGTCCACAAACCTGAGAAGAAAAAAACAACAGCCCATCACTTTTGCTGTTAGGGAAGTAATTTTCCAGAATTCAGCAAGAAGAGGACTTTCTAACCCTCTGCTAAGATTCCGCTTCAGCAGGCCCAATTTATGTGTCAGTTTAAAAAAAACACTCATTAGAAAAGCTTCAGATATACACCTATCAAACTAATGTGTAACACACCCCCATATATATAAACTGTAAGATGTAATAGTTTAAAAATGTGAAATGGGCTGTCGTGCGCAACTTTTTATGGATCTTTATCCTTTTCTAAGCAGAGTTCGGAGTCTTCCCAGCTTCACAGAATTCTGCTCCACAGTACCTCCACAGATTTAAATTTCAATTGCTGCAACAACCACAAGCTGACTAAATGGTTGCTCAACTTACTGTAAATGTGAAAACTAGTCATTCATGAATCACTGTGCCAAGAAAACATGTACTAGCTTGTCTTCGCCTGCATGGGTCTGCTGTAGGCTTTTTTTTTTGATCAAAATAATGTCAACATTCTTTTTTTGTATGGGAAAACTGTTAGAAGTTCTCCCAGTGCCTTACAGAACACACCTTAGGAATTACCCCAATAAACCCAACTAGAAACTGCCGTTAAAGCAGGCTCACATTTTCCTCTTGATAGCAATGGTAGACATCAAGTTCGTATGTTGTGCTATGGACTCTGGGTAGAGATGAGGGGAAAAAAGGAAGACTTCTTTATTCGCTGCCTGATTTCTGAAGTGCTAGCCAAAGGACAGGTGAAAGCAATGAGATTATCTTCAGAAAAACAACAGCCTGATACTTACGGCTCTGGATCTAGTGTATCATTTTTCTTCTTTTCAAACTGATCCTTAGAGATGGTTCTAGAGACAAAGAGTTAACATGAAAACTCAGTAGTACCTTTACATCACAGGCCGAGACAATATCATGCTTTTCTGAATTGCAGCAAACGAGCAAACCAAGTCTGAAGAAAGCGTTATCAGTATTTATTTTCTATTCAGAGAAAGCAACTCAGTTCATTTCATTTAAGCTACAGAAAATAATTTTCCCATTTCACACTGTGTGTAAATGAAAAGCAAAATAAGAGGCACCCAAGTATATACATCAATGTAAAATCATAAAGAGCAAGGGAGCAGTAAAGCAGCCACCTTCCAGACCAGCTTGTGTTCCTCATACATCTTGGGAAACCTTATTTTCTGGCCAGGTTAAAGACAAGCCACTGGTTTCATAAATAAAAGCTGTATCAGGATCAGCCAAAGTCTTTCATTTGAAAAGATACCGGATTAGTGACACTCATTGACACAGCTTCCGTTCCCCCTGCCACCAGCCTCCGGGCAGCTCCAGCAGCGCAACCGGACACGTGTGACACTGGTGGGCGGACGAACAGACCCAACACAGTAACACGTTCATCACCCGTCACTGCAGAAACCTCCCGTGCGTGTGGAAGCGGGCATTTCCCCACGACCATCCCCACCAGCCACAGGGCTTTACTACCAACCCCTCCCACGTCAAAAGGAGAAATGCAGAAGAAAGAAGGTGACTTACGTTTGAGGCTGGGAAGGGTCATCACCCAGGGTGACATTCTCCCCCTGGATTTCAGTGAAACACTTCTCACAGAAGTGATACCTGTCAGCAAGAAGGCCATATTTGGGTGAACTGGTCCAGCACAACACACAGCCACCCGAGCACGGAGCCACCAACCAGAGCAGGGCAGATCACCACGACGGTTGATTGATGGGTCAGTGAGGACAATGAGGAGGCACAGAGGGGAGGGAGGGCAGGATTAGAGAACAGGGGAGGGAACAAACAGCACAGACGTAAGAGGTAAGACGCAAACACCAAGACAACACAGAGCAGAAAGCCAAGGCAAAGCACAGATTAGCATTCGGTCTCATTTTATACATTACTAACAAGTCCTCGGGGGTCAAATTCCAAATTTGGGGAGGATTAATGCAGTAGCTACCAAGCGCTACAGGTGTATAGACTTCAAATTTAAGAATTTGGATTTGATTTGCATTACTTAGGAGAAAATGCTCTTTGATTCCAGGCTTGCGACTGATCGAGTCTCCTTTGGTTAAAAAAAAAATAAAAATCAGCCTGTCAAAGAGCTTTAAGAACAATTTATTACAGATTTAAGGAATTATAAAATATGCTGAAAGCATTTATTGATTGTCAGTAAAAACTATAATAGCAGAAACACTTTGTATTGAAAAAAAATCTATAAAAATATTAGATTCAAAAGTGATTTAAGATTAAATGTGACCAATTGCTCAGCTAATATTATTTAATACAAATGAAACCAAATCCATACTCTAGACAAACATTTAACAGGAATGCAATTATGGGTCAGAGTTTCCAGCCATTTCTCTACAGAAATACAATATATGTATATATGTGAACAACATTAAATATTGTACATACATACAATATATTTATCAGGTACATTAAAGATGTGGAATTCAGCTTCACAAATTGAATATGAGGCTAGGTACGATTTTCGGTCACCAGACCAAGAGCCAATCCAAGTTCTACTCAGCAAAACCAAGACAGTAGTTTAACAAACCGAGCTGAGTACACTGGAATACAACTCTGTGAAAATACAATCTGCATTTGAAAAAAAAAAAAAATCTAAATTGCACAGATTTTGGGTTTTTTTTTTTTGGTGGGTTGGTTGGTTTGTGTCAGATAAACTGGAACCAAAGTTGCCAGGGTAATTAAAAAAAAAAAAGGAGGCTAAGTGTTTGGAAAGGATATGAATTCACACATGAACAAAGGTAACAAAGAGAGGCCACAGCTGTAAAATGCAGGACGGCCACAAAGGATCATCAAAATAAAGGAGCTTCACGGAGGATCGAGAGTGAGAGAGTATAAGCAGCAACGGCAGCACAGTAAAACGCAGTTTTAGTACTCAAACACCAGAACCGTAGGAGTGGTGAGGATAAAGGCATCAAACGAGACTCAATGTCACAACGAACCAACAATTTAAGGAATGCAGATTAATAAATATGACAGCTTGCCCCTTCAAACGCATACTCATACACTTAAACTACAGCAATCCAGGTGACAGATCTCCCAGGCTGTGCTTTCCTGGAGACAACCAACATCAGTTATGGGCACTTATTGAAGCGTATGGATCAGAACTTCCTCCTGCGACACACCCTGGCCATCACGTCTCTGTTTGCTGAATGCAGCACAGGCAAGCAGGAGTGGGTCCTTCAGCAGCACCCGGAATCGGGGAAAGACATTTTGCAGAGCAGCCTGTGTCCTCCCCGGCCGGAGCCAGGTCCGCGTTACCACAGCAGAACCTACACGAGCCTGAAAACTCCTGCAACTCTGCCAGCTGGCTCGGGCTGCGAGCACCGCTCTGCTAGCCAAGAACCACTGAAATGCAGCAGCGCACCAAATATTCCCCTCTGCTGCAGGACTGACACAAAGAGGAAAGAGGTGTATTTTATCCGAGTTCATACAGCCCATCCTGACATAGCCACATCATCATCTTACCAGCAGGGCAGCTGCACCTTTGGTAGCAGCCACGTGAGCTAAGATGCCACGGTCCCTGCCCAGAGGGCTGCTGCCAGCCCACCACCAGTGACTGCCAGCGACTTCTCAACCAGGATTAACCACATCACCCTCCCAAGGAAAACCAAGGCTTTGGGAGCTGATAATGCAACAGAACAAGGCCAGGGGGGAAAAAAAGTAAATTATTCCATTCATTTGTAATCCTTGGGAATGATAAATACATTATGGTAATGACAGAGTAATATTACAAGAGGGTTTCAGGGGTGGATACTGACACTGCACATCTGGTTTACACTGACTTCACTTGCCCCCTGCTCCATCCCCTGAACTGACACAGTATTGTGTAATAATTTTTTAAGAAAACCAAACAGAACAAGTTCAGAATTTTATATCCTTTACCACATTGTCCGTGTCCTTTTTTTCCTATAATATGCTTCTTTAAATTTTTCTTCAATTAAAAAAATAACCAATTATTTTCTTTATTAACAAGGTTGCTCATTTTAAGAGTCAAATTGGGAAAGACTGAAACACAAGGAGGACCCATCATACTCTGGCTCCTATCATACTCTTCTCCATTTAAACAATCCCAGAAAAGGTTAATTCTGATCCATTTTCAGGACAGCGTATGGGCTTTCAAAGCACTCATGAAACTGAGCAACAGATCAACACCGGATTTCGGTTACACCAGATAACTAGCTTCACCAACCCTGATATTTCACCCCCTGTCCACGCTGTGGCTGCAGGACGCTCAGTCACGCAGGGATAAGCGCTTCGGTTCGGCAGCGTGTCAAGCATGTGCTCCAGTGATCCGCGGATCCGAAGGCGAGCACAGGATTTCACAGGCTGCAGAACCAAAGCCTAATGCCAGCAAGAGTCAAGCCTTCATCCGTGATATTAAAATGATGAAATAAAAATTGAAATATGGTGAAAATGAATCACCTAAAGATCATGAACATTTGTCCATAAAATAACCAAGGTGAAAGAATGGCTACAACTCATTATGAATATGGACCCTCAGAAACAGAGACTTGCTTCTAATTCATTGACTTTTCCATGTCACTACAAATATTCACAAGAACTCTCAGAAAGCACACAGTGTTCTAGTCCTAACAGTCACAGAAAATCCAAAGAATGTACTGATTGCAACAGATCAAAGATGAGAAGCTTTTCAAATGCAGACTGTTCAGGTGACTGATTCCCATCTATCGAAGGGTAACACTGTGGTTCAACACCACAGCCCAGAAAACGCTCAATCTTTGCATTAACAGGTGAATTTCCAACTCTAATTAAGTGCATTCAAAGGAAATTCCAAGAGCGTAACTGGATGCTAGCACTGATGGGACACACCAATTAGTTTCTCAATTGGATACTCACACACGACGTATATTTTCTGAACACTTCAACCTAAACTTCTGCCTTATTACAGAAGCCAAACAGTTATATATGAAATAATTAACTTTTAATTACTGAACTGTAGCACCAGAGTGCATTTATTCAATGGTGCCTAAATACTCTTAGTTGCAATTTAGTTACACGATATGCTGCACGTCAAGTACATCCAATTTTCTCTGTTCCAAAGTCAAGAACATTTGACCAATTACAGATCTGCTGGAACCACCAAATTTGTTTTTCACTAATTTGCTACTCAGTTAAGAAAAATCTACTATTTGAAGATTACTGTCACAGAAACCCGTTAATTTGACTGTTTTAAGAGGAACACAGGTGATGAGTACGGGCTTTCCGTGATCTGACAGTCCAAATGCACATTTTAAATATGGTGATGGATCTTTAGAAACACTTTGTTAAAAAAACCCAACCCAAAAATCATTCATTGCTCGATTTAGCTGGCCTGAAATAGAAAAACCTCAACCCTGGGCCCCCAACTCAACTCCCCCCCCCAATCCCCAAACCTCAACCCTTTCTCAAGACACCTGGACGAACAGGAATCTACACCCACTTGCCTGCTGACACTTGGACAAACCACCTCCCTCCATTACTACCCTTTTAGCTGGACTGTCACGTCTGTGAGAGGTAGGAAATTGCAATATTGCATCACCGAGCCCAGGGGAACCCACTGCCCACCAGCCCTGTACTGGCAACCAACATCGCCTTCCCCTGAGTTTTCATACTAACTTAAACAGACAAGGTGTAACTGAAAGAAGAAGGACCCCTTCTTCCATTATTTCTGAAGTTGCAATTTTTTTCAAATACAGTACTACCTGGATGGATAATATGAAAAGAAATTGTACCACACACAGCTGGTATTTAAGGGTTATTTTTTCCCCCATGACCAGTACTGAAGTACTATCCCTTTAAATGCTTTTAAATTGCTTTATTTATCTTCAGGCTGACTTTCTTCAGTGTTCACAGCGGCTCTACATAACCTTTTGAGAGAGCTCAGGAATTTACATTCCTCCGTGTCAATACCACCTGCCTCACACAGGCCACCTAAGACCCAAGGTACAATATTAAAATGACGAGTTTTCATCTCCCCCCACTGCGCTACTTCAGCTTGGTGCTACCCGACAGCCTTGCACCATCTTACAGCACGTTTGGCGATGAAGGGATTATCCTAAAAGAGACTAAACACAAGCACCGACTGTCCAAATTCCTTCCGCAGCTTCAGTCAGACACCAGCCCGCTGCGCGCCTCAATGCTGGCAAGACTTACAGACTGCCAAGGCTCTGGAAAGCAATTCCTAACTTTGTTTTAAAGAGGGAAAAGGAAGTTTGTGTCTTAGCTCATTTATGTTTTGTAATTCTTTTGGGGAGGGGAGAAATCTAAGAAACCAAAACCAAAGCCAAGTTGTAAGGTTGCTTTGTTCTTATAGCACTGTTGATCTAAGCATTAAATGGAAAATTATTATAATAAAGTAATCGTTTAATAATCATACAAACACCAAATCCTAATGTTAATTTAAAAAATAACAGAAACTATTGTTTTCACAGCTTCTCATGGAGTCGGGGCAGTTTTCAATGCTAATTCAAAGCTAATTTAGACAGAATTAAGCACTAACTAGGAACAGAGAAACTAAGTCTTGCAATCCATCACTGTACCCTTTACTTTGCAAATTCTGACACTCATTTGAAAACAAACCTGCATATTTTTACAAGTCTCCCAGAACATGGCAACATGATTTCTCAGAGCCTGTTTGCAGTTCTGTCCTCCCTCCGGCAACCCCCACTACTCATTTTGTGGAGCACACGGACAACCTCCCTTCCACTCGACGGTGTGTGGTGCAGCCCAGCTAACAGCAAGCGCGTTAAGGACAGCGTGTATCAAACTGCAGAACATGAAACTAAAGGGTCACCTGCAAAAGGACAGCATGCAAAGATAGAAAACCAACTTTTTCCTGACTTAGCTGACAAAGGAAAGAAAAAGTTAGTAATCCGCCTTCATCCTATGTGCAGAGAACTCAAAGGATCTCACTTCCTGAATAAGGAAAAAAACCCGAAGTCAGGGACTTACCTGTTCTGGTAACTGTAGTACGCAGCATCACGAGGAATAGTACACAGCTGCTTGCCGTAGCAGCACAAGGTCTGTGGAGAAAACTCATACTGCAAAACAACGGTGAGAAAAGAAGCTTTAGAATGTCATCTTCTGTTAAGTATCTATTAGGCAAATCTGACGCCTACAGACATCATAACGTATTGTTATATTTATCACACCCTTCCAAGCTATTGTAAATATATTAGCAAAACGCTCTTAATTTAATTAAAATTATTAACTATATAAGCCAAATAGCTGACCCTCTAACTGCCTACTTTATTGCAATGGACATGAGAAAAAAAGCAAAGTATTTGAGTATTGCTTATGACCAAAGAAGGGGCTCTCTGAGCAGAAAAATACAACAATTTGGAAGAATACAGCTCCACCCCCGGCATACGTACCTTGCGCCCACAACAGTAGCCAAGTGATTGCATAACAGGATCAATTTCTTGTTCAAACACCTCCGCCAGTTTAGTGCAAAACTTATAGACCCTGGAAGTCTTGCGATTGTAAAGCCAGGCATTGTTAAACATTAGCCAAACATCGTCCACGTACTGCCAGGGTTCTTGGTACTGCCCGGTATCCAATTTACGTTTAATGGTGGAAAGATCCATAGGATTCTTCACAATGTCGAAGTAGTCCTTCAAACACACACAAAACCCTTCATTTTTAACATGTCAACTGTTTACAATATGCTGAACAGAAAAGACAAAATGTTTATATGAGCAAAGACAAACCACAGGAATTTTTTTTTTAATGCCAACTCACCGGAATCCCTAAAAGCTGGGGATCCACAGGCTGTCTGAAAGGTAGAGACTCTGGGTCCTGCCGGTACAAAGCTTCAAGGGTAGGCATGAGAGCCTGCCGCAGCTCCTCAGGCTTGAAAACTGTTAACGGAAGTCAGAAAGGTTAGAAAATTTCCTCCTATATTTCATAACTTCTTGACTCCCCTAAAAAAACATAAAGAACTACGTTAACATAAAAATCTTAAGAGGGATTTCCTGATCTGCACAGCTGATCAGAGGCAAAACTTACAACCAAGAAGCTTTTATGTTTCCTCAAACCACAGTAGGTGATATTCCCAGAATAAGGAGATAGGAAGAATTGTAGCCCATAATGATACATATTCTAGAGCATTAAAAAACCAAACCAACCATCAACTTATCCAGAACTAAACTAACTCAATTGCTTCAGCACGGATGAACCGTAGCTCTTCAGAGAAGAGACTAAGCCTATTTTCCTCTCCCTCCCCTCTAACCTTGGTTGCTATTTCCAAGCCAAGACTCTTCTAGCACAAACTGCCGGTGAACGGGGCCAAAGAGCCGGCTCTACAGAGAGCAACCAGGTGTCTCGATAGCTGGCACCGGAATTTTCTGGCCGTAGTATACAAACAGTCCTGGTCTGATGGACTGTTAATTGATTTTCAAAGTGTTAATACCTGCAGATTTATATGCATCATTACAACCACTTGGCAACAGTGGCATGGCAACAGCCATCTTTCTTTCAATAGTGGATGACAAGAACAAGAAAGGCAACGCATTTTCTGAAAAATAATGATAACTTGGAGAGCTCTTTGAATATCTCAGCAGTGTAATTACATTTATTTCCTTAGGAACAGAATCTTTAAATTGGGAAGAACGCCTATTATTGAAAAAAAAAACAAAAAACAAACCCAAAACAACTAGGGGAAGCAGGATGGCATCTAATATTTACCTACCTGGCTGAAACAAGAATGACACCAATAAAAAGGAACAATTAGGAGTTCTGTTGAAAGCACTTAAATCAACAGGGCGACAGTGACCCCTTTGAGGCTGATCATAGCTTTTGTCACTCAAATGGTATTTTGGCAAGATATAAATTGCTTTTTGGGACTTCTAGTTAAAAATCTATGATTTTTTAAAAGTTCTTTTTCTTTCCTTTTTCATTGGGATGACATTTCTGAAGTGGAATCTTTCTGTTCAACTACACTCACCAAAATTACACACAAAAATTCAGCAAGACAATAAATTGACACTACTCACAAAAATTTCTGAAGCATTGAGTTCTCAAATTTTTTAGCCATTTGCAGATGCTGCAGCTCCAGGAAAATTGTACTTGCAGAGCAAAGGGGAGCTGTGAGACAGTCTGAGTGCACTGCCTCTAATTGGAGAGAGGATTGCTGCTCCTGAACACAACAGCCAAGCCACCATCCAGGTCACCTAAATCCCAGCAAAGACGGAGCAAGCTGCCAGAAGGGCTTCTGCGAGGGCTTGCCTTCCAGATACGTCACGATCTCACACTGCTGCTGCTGAACCCAGAGTAGCCAGAGTGAAAACAAGATGAGCCAAGGAGGCCTATGGTTGTTGGTACAACCAACCTAACGATCGTTTCGGCTGTTGCTACAATCTCAGTCTTGATAGAACGGCATTTCTCTTTTGTATTTATTGATACCATATATGCAGGCACTTTCCTATGAAAGGAACTCCACCATATACTCCCAAGATTTTATTAACAACTACGGATTTTGTTATGGAATTCTCAAGAACAGAAGGAAATACTGAACTCCATCCATAAGAAAAAGTATTCTCTGCTGCTTTTGGAATCATCTTGCTCTGGCTCAGGTACTTCATAACCCGAAAATCTGAATTATTTCATTTAATTAAAGACCAAAAATCACCTTTCAGTAACCTATGCTGGCCACCTGCTTGACAATGCTTTTAGAATTTTCCCTGTACTGACTCCTATAGCAACACACCACTAAGCTAGAGAGAATCCTTCAAAATAAATCCAGTTTTAATGTACAGATAAACTGCAGAGATTCAGCACAACTTTTGCCAAGCTCCTTAAAGCCTAATTATCTCTGCTGATAAGCTTACCATCTACCTTCATTTTGAAGTTTGAAAAAAGAAAAATTCAGTTATTTCAATTTATGACTCTACCCTAAAACCATAAAGAATCTTTAGCTGTAAAAAAAGCTTTTCTGCCTCTAAGGAAAATGACTAATAACAGAACATTTGATCACAAGGATTTCCCCATACTCAGATTTTACAAGAAAGTTTCTGTTCTCCTCTCTCCCCCTTTTCCACTATTAAATGCTCTTGGTTCTCCTCCAGCAGCAAGATCTTCGTAAGGATCTGGCATCCAGTTATCCCATTTGTCTTGGATGTGTGGGTGGTAAAAAGAAAACGGGATCTTTGCCTGAATCATGATGACGTATTACGCTGATGAGGAGCACAGGTTACCTTTTTAAATTTTTATTTCTTTCAGAGGAAATCCTGCTTATGATTACTAAGGAGAGAACCGGTGAAGGAAGATGAAAATGTCATCAAAACAATAAGGACTATACACCCGAGTACCACCCCACCCAAACCAAGCCCCTGCAAGTTTTCTATTATTATATCTTATAAAGAAGTTTTAGGCCAGTAAAACTCATCTTTGAAGGTCAAACCGTAAGGCAGCCATCTACGACGACACAGGAGCTACCCGAATGAGTACTGCACTGTTTCTTTTGAGAAAGAACCTGCAAGGGAATAGGCAAGGAAACAAAAGCCTTCCTTTCATGCCTATACTGGATTTGCAGGAAAAAGGCAAAACCAAACCCTGGACTTGGAAGGGTTTGTTTGTCCCCTTTTATGAAGACAAAACCTTGATGAGGAAGAAAAGCTTGCTGAAGGGGTGCCTGCAGTTCTCCAAAAAAACTAAACTACCAAAATTCAGGCGTGGGTGAACGGAGCAGACCTGCACCTCAGCAGCACCTCGGTCTGTTCTCCAGCCCACGCAGCATTTCCCACCGCGTAAGCGAGGCTACAGTCCAGTTCTGCCAGGCCAGCAGCCAGGCCGAGGGACTTCGGCACACCTGGATGCATGGTACAAACAGGTGAGATGCCAGCTCCACAACATAAGCCTCTTGTACCCAGAAAAACACTCCTTTAGGGTCCAGATGAATCTTTTCAAGCATTAAGGTATCAGGGTACAGCCTGGGAGCTATCTGATAGCACACACTCCACGGCACTCCCACCCACGAGCCTCCGCAGTCGCAGCGTGTATCTGCCACGTCCCCAGTTACCGTGCGGTGCACCTCAGGAATCTGGCTGCACGAGAAGGAAGAAGAGTTCCCGATACTTCTGTAACCCATGAAAAACCTCCAGATGAGTCTCCTAAGTAGTTTTAAAAATCTCACATAATCCTTAAGCACACTTCAGAGTATTTGCTCTCCAATACCTCTTGGTTTATTTAGCATTTTAATATAAACATTCTATTAAAGTTGGACAAACTACTTGGTGAGAAAATGTCACCATTTAAAATGGGGTATGGTGCTGTACCTGCCCACGCTGCACATGTAATATACTATATGGGTACTCAGAGACAGTATTTCTGGAATAAAATTGCATTACTAAATGAGGTATTGGAAACACACAGCAAGCCAGACTGAATCAGCAGAAGGACACAGCGCAGCCTCCACAGACTGATTCTGCAAGAACTTTCCTCTTTCAACCACTCACCTTGATTTACTTGCAAGTAAACTCCCTCTAACAAGCAGCAGTGATTCCTGCCACTGGGAATATTACTGCTTTATAAACACCAATAAGCCTTCCACTCCCTACATTACGTTTTGTTTGAAATACGCTCTGCCAGACAGTTCTGCAATGCACGTCGTTTGGCTGTCCCCTGTGCTACAAACTGAAAACACCATCTACAGGAAAATGTGTTTTATAGTGTTTTATTATAAAAAAATTATGTTTAGTAATTAAATGCAACCTGAAGCATACATGGGAGATCAAGATTCAAGCTGCACAAATGTCAAAACTTTACGATTCCTTGATCACATTCTGGAAAGCACGCACCCACAATGTTCTCCTAATGCAGTTATGCACAGTTTCCTTTGCAAGAGAGGAAGAAAAGAGTAATGAAAAAGATAATTGCTTTCCCTTTTTTTGTCATTTGCAGCATACTGAAAGCTTACCTTTGGTCAAGACCTTAAAAACTAACCACAGAAAACATCCCAGAAAAGCAGATGCTAAGAGACAGAGATCTCTAAACGGCTAAGGCTTTTTGAGTCCAAAAACTGATCTTGCAGGCTCACACAAATCCTGCGCTACTAGTGGAGGAATGTATTTTTGTCTGTTCTAAGAATCTTATTCATTTACGTCTCACTAACGCAAGGCACGCAGTTATTTATGTAAGTCCACTCAAGATCTGTAATGCCATCAAGTCTCCTTTTGGAAAAATACACAGTACAGACCCAGCCAGGTCTACATCTATGCTAACACTGTGGGTTCACTGAAGAGCCTACTGACCTGACTATTTCAGAGGAGAAAGCTTTCAAGCAAACACTGCATTGAAAACTACACAGGACTTCTAAAAAGTGTAAGTCTCTTGCAGCAGTCCAGCCTTGGAGGAATACAGGTTCAGGGGAGCAGTTCAAGCACCCAGTTCTTAGAGAAGGGAACACTAAAACTCAGTATGAAGGTGGTGCGTGCAGCCTCTACCAGAAAAACAAAGCGACAGATATTCTTGGTTACTGAGAGCACTCCTATCCACACTGAGCTCCCTTGAAGGAGCACTGGCCAAGATGTACAGGGAGAGATTTATGGATATAATTTCTCCAACAACCACTGCTTTACTGACATGGTCCTTCTGGGCAGAAACGGGAAGCTGGGAGAAGACTGCCGGGATCAAGACTCCAATGACATGCTTTGCTCAGCTGTGATTCATGTCACATTAAAGGAACTCTGCTTTCAAAAATAAATTACCCAGCGTATTGATCTCCTAGAGCTCCACGTGCTGGAACACACGTGCAAAACAGGACCTCCCAATAAGAACTGAGACTGTAACAAATGCTAAGAAAAATTAATTACACGAGGAAAGAACACTTTATTTCATACACGTACTTTTTTTGCGGGGCTGAGATGGCGACGTGGATTGTGAAGTGGTTCCATTAGTGCCACTCTCCTCTTCCTCTTTAGCATCTACTTTTACTTCAGGCTTCTTTTCTTCTACTTCCATTGGTTCCTGTTTCAGTTCCGTTCCATCTGTTTCTTCTTTTATTTGTGAAGATCCTTGTAAATCCTCCTCCACCTTAAGAGAGGATGCAACAAGATGTTCTATTACATCTGTGACCTGAGCTTGAGACATCAAAATAGTAGTTAGAGATTGTCAAAGCACTTTCTGTCCATGGCTTTCCTCGGGACAGTTACTTTCCAGTAACTACCCTCCTCTCGCCCCTTAGCTCGTCAATTCGGACACATCATTAAGTGCTTTTATATCTAACACTGCTTTCAGTTAAGCTGTATAGAATCTCATTTACCTCAGTCTTAGCTTCCACTTGTGTCTCACTAGTCTCTGGCTCAGTTTCTTCAGTTTTAACTTCTGATTTGCTTTCTAGCATTGGTGCATCTGGTCCTAGTTGCTGGGAATTCGTATCAGCACTAGCAACTGAGGCAGGGGTGGGGACCCTGTTATCAATACTAGCTGCTGCCTGGGATAGCTGTTGTAAAAACAGTACAAAAGAAAGACACTGCATATATAGAAATATTTTCCTTTACTAAAAACGAACAGCACAAAAGAGACATGAGATGATATTCTAAAACAGTGCAGAACATGGACACAGGAGCTCACTGCAGCCAAGTTTCAATACAACACATTCAATAACTCTGCTTTACAGAGGAGAAGCCAAGGAAGAATCCTGCCCCAAAGAGGCTTCTTTTACAGAGAAAACCTGCCCAGTAAAACACTGTACATCCCCTGACACGTGCATTCATCCTGACTAAAGCTTAAAGGAAAAAATTTACGCAAATTTCATAATCAAAAAGACCGATTCTAATTAAGGCCAAATATAGTATCAGGCCTGTTATGTCTCATTTTTCTGCACACTGCTGCCATTTCTACTTTGAGCAGTTCATTCAATACGCCCCCCCCTCCTTCAAACAATGCTGAGAACATCTGAACACACATTTTTACACATAAAATGAACCCTTTGGTCTAAAGGAGAAGCTGCTATTGACAACTATGGGCTCTATACATTCACGACATGGTTCTATATATAGGGAGAACTCTTGCAGAATGCCACTACGCAAGAAAAATGCAACTAGCTGGTACTTACTGGAGTGCCAGGTGGCTGTGCCTGCACAGATGTTGGCTGTTGCTGAGATGGCTGTGGGGTTGGCACAGACTGGGGCTGAACTGGGGTCTGGGGCTGCGGTGTGACTTGAGCCTGTGCCGCAGTCTGCCCCGTAGGTGTGCTTTGTGTCTGTGTGGCGTTTGGAACAGAACCCGGTGTGGGTGTTGGTGTTTGTCCTGACGATGAGACCGGTGTCGATGGCTGAGTGGGTGCTGCTGGTTGAGGAGGAGTCATTCCAGTTGGTGTTTGGTGCTGAATAGGTGGCATCCCAGCAGCAGTGGACACAGGAGGCGTAGTCTGATGTAGAGGTGGCTGCGTCACCGGTGGACACGGCAACTGCCCACTCTGCGGTCCCAGCATGTTCATGGAGTTGGGAAGAGCAGCACTGGGAACCTGCCCCTGCTAGAGAGAGAGAGAGAGAGATTTTCTTACAGACATTGACTCCCAAAACTCTGGGAATCACGTCTATCCTTTAAAACACAATACTGAAGTCTTCTTTAAAGGTATACTGTAAGTCTGAACACAAGATCAGCCACAAACAAACGCTGCTATTGCAAATGACTATGCTCCGATTTCTCTGATCGTTTTCATCAGCTCTCAGTCAAAGACCTGGCTCCTACACCTACATGTGCCATGCAGATCCTTCCACCTTAATTCTACTGGCACACTGAGGGAATCCTCACGCTCTCAGTAACACAGAAACCCAGAGGCAATCTCTAAAGCAAGCCATTAGCTGGGCAAAGGTCAGACTGCATACAACATGGTTTTGAGCAAATACACGTCAGGCCAGGACTCTGGAGCAGCCCTGGTTTACCAGACAGCTCAATACATTGAATGGCTGCTCCATTGCAGGGTACAAGATAAGAGTGGTTTTGGTTTTTTTGGTTGGTTTTTTGTTCGTTTGTTTTTAAATTCTAATTTGACTACTACAGATGTTTAAGAAAATTGTGGATCTGTTTTTCAGAGCGGCAACAATAAAGTATTCTGGATGTGTAATGATGAAAAATAATACTCCATCCTCAGATGTATCTCCTCTTCTTACAAATCTAAATCAACTAATAGTCTCCTGCAGATAAGGTTCCAAATTTAAAACATGCTTCTATGCTGCCTGTACATAGTCAGTTTTAATGAACTAAAGTGCATTAGGAAGAAAAAAAGTGTTCATCACAAAGGTGGTCAAACAATGGAGCGAGGGCCCCAGAAATTGTAGATGCTCCATCCTGAACATTTACAAACTTGGCTCGACACAGCCATTGTAACCTGGTCCAAGTTAACTCGCATTTGAGGAGGGGGCTGCAGCAGAGAACTGTGAAGGTCCCAACTAAACTAAATTACTTGGACTCAGAGTTAAAAAACAAGCTTCTCCCTGTGAAAAAGTACACACGTTGGTATCATAAGCGTGGCTTCACAACTACTACTGTAACAGAAAAATGTTACAGAAAAAAACCAATTTTCTTTTCAGAAGTAGAGAGATTAAACAAACTTTAAAAGATCTTCCCCAGGCACTTTATCATAATTCTTGTTTTAAAGTTAGCTGCTAAGGTCCACAGAGAGACAAAAGCATATGCTCATGAATGTCCCATAAACTAATTTCTGATAGTCAGCCTAAAATCTCATCAGCATATTTTTTTTTAGAGTTCAGATCAGGAATTACAGAGCGTTGTCCCCCAGTTAGAATATGGAGATAGGTTATGTAAGAGCTTGTCAAGAAGACAGATGTAACCCAAGATCCCCCAAAGTCAGGGATGACTACGATATACAATGGATATATAAACAAACATACACAAATTAGAACAAAATAATTAAGACTAAAAAGCTCAATATTAAAGAATACACCTTACCTGTGCCACCCCGGCCTGGGCTGTCGATTGCCCCATGCCTACATTGTTCACATTCATTGCCCCACTGGACGCTGGAAACTGATTCTGGGGCAGGAACTGGTTCTGGGCAGGAGCCTGACCCATCATGTTGTTGGAATGAGCTCCCATCATGTTCTGTGGCTGAGGCATTCGGGAAGGAGACATTGCCATCTGAAAATTAACACCCAAATTGAAGATATTACCCTTTAGTGTTATGTAGCAAGACAAAGGAAAATACCCTCGATGTAACCAACCAAAAGATAGGACAAAAAAACTAAAGGGAAAACTGGCTTCGGTAAACCAAATGGAAGTGGGCATATGCATCTAAGTTCAGCATTTGTCCCACAGTTGAGGTTGTTTTTAATATTGAAAACCACTAAGAGTGTTAAAACTCCATTTTGTTCTCTGAGCTAATGGAGATAATCTAGTGAAACTGGAAATATTTTTGTTTTTCTGAAGAATAAAAAACATTTTTTTCATGGACAAATAAAGAAGGTATATCTACTGCAAAGAGACAGTTTTTGAAAGAACTGTGCTCTTCCACAGACTGCTGGAGATTACTGCACCTCCAGCATCTATCTCTCTAAGGATTTTCTTTTAAAAAAAACAACAAAACATCCTAGATAAATATTGAAAACAAAGACCTCAATAAAAGCCTGACATACTGAGTACGTTTCCATGAAATTATCCTACAATTTACAGTACTACTCTGTGACATGGCCTTTTCAGAACAGCGTTAACACCGCTAAATGTAATCAACCAATTTTGAGAAGAACTTGGTAACAAGAAGTACGAACCGCGGGAACAGCGCCCATGTTGTTCATTTGTACAGGATGGTTCATCGGAGAAGCTGCACGGGGTCCCATGGGTGCTTGCGGCATCTGTACATTCCCTATGGACATGGGGTTAAACTGATTCATTCCTGCAAATGCACCCCCAAAACAACTCATTAGGAACAAGTCATCAGAACTGATGTATGTATATTCTACTATAAGATAAACATTTATTATAAATAAAGTTTGACTGCCCTACATTTAGCTTTTTTCTTTTAACTTTGTTCAAATTACTTGGCTTAAGAGACAAATCAGGATGCAAGAAGTATTTAGAAGAATACCAGCTAGGGTGAAATACAACACTTGGTATTTAAAAAAAAAAAAAAAATGCAAAAGATGAAGAGTGTGGATGATCTGCAAAGACAGGATGCTATTTGTAAATTATACCTTGGGATGGTTTCTTAAAATTAGGCATTTGCTTTGAGACAGCAATGTCTTACTCAGGCTTCACTGAAAGGGCTGAAGTAAATGTGATAAAAATACAGGGAAGCAAAAGGCAACTCAGGCTCAAATCAGGACAAAAGCTAGGAATATGCTTGAACAGATGCTGGGGTTAAATGTTTTGTATAAAAAGCACTCCAGAAAAACCAAACTGGTCTAACAGGAACAAAGGTCCTACACTTGCTATTAACTTTTTCTCCTATTGAAATTACTTTTTAAAAGGATGGAACTTCTCAAGGACATTTCAGCACAAGTTTCAATTACTACTAACTCTGAGCCAAGAAATAAAATAACTGAGGACACATTTTTAGTGTTTCAGCTTCCTCCAAAAAGTCACAGGTTTGTATTTTTTTCAGAAAAAAACACACCCATGAGCCCAGAGCAACCGAAATCAGGCACAGCAAGCTATCAGTGCTGCCAAGCTACGAGGCTTTTTTTTGGATGCACTTTGCATCAGAAACCAAGAAAGGATAACATTATTTATACAGATTCTAGGATTAATGTGCTAAGTTTCCAGCTACAGGTGTATTTTTGTCTAATTAACTGATGAGAACATGCCAACATCCTCCTCCCTGCCACTGTTGCAGTGTTTTAAATGAGATTATCCCCAGCATTCTTGCTCGTGCTCGCCTGTTTTTGAAAGGACTGAATTAATTCCCAGTCGCTAGCAAAGTACCGCGCACATATTGTCAGTTTTTAAGACAAGACTGCACTGAGACAGTTTGTGTCACAGAGCAACAAAGAATGATGCTGAAAAAAAGGAGAACCAGTAATTCCCCCCACTCCAACTTCAAAAGAAAACCAGCTTTCCCCCCAACAATTATGTTGAACCCACAAATTGCAACTAGAGAGGAAAACATAGATACCTTGAGAAACCTGCATACGATTTATAGGCACGGTTGGCATGGACATAGGCCCATCTGCAACACAACAGAACAACGCTCAGCAAAAAACCAATTAAAATACGAACTCAAGCAGCACGAGAGCCCAAGGATACAAACTGCAATGTCGAAGCACTTACTGGGAGGCCTGACGGGCTGTGCCTGGCCCATGGCAGCAGCCACCTGCGGGATACCAGGGGGCTGGGGTCCTGGGGTCTGTAAGGCTGGCTGATTCCCCAGCATCCCTTGTTTATGTAGTCGAGATCTCCGTTTCTCTTCTAGTTCCTTTTGGATCTTATAGATTTTCTCTGCTAATAAATGATAGTATTCATCCTAAAAGAGAAAAATACTCAGCATCAAGAAAGCAGCAACAAACCTCACGCAGTCTTTTCATATACACCTGCCTACTCAAACAAGAAATATTTATTTTCAGAATTCTGTTAAATTGAGACGGTCTTATCACTGCTCTAATGCAGATAAGGAAAAATAAAGCTTCCAGAAAACACACGAGACTTGGCTTTATGGCTATCCATCATACCTGCTCGGAGCAGATAGTACACAAAGGAGGGGGCTGTGGGCTTTACGTTGCTTGGACAAAAAACAACAGGAACCCGTGATTTAGTTTCTATGTGTTAATGATTTTTAAATGTTACTTTCGTAATATGCATTTCCACTGATCCACAGATGAAAGAAAAAGATGTCCCCAGCAACACAGTTACGCTGAATAAACTTCAGGAGACAGATGTTAAGGAGGGATGAATTCCAACACAAAGACACAAAGAATGGAACTACACCCTTCCTAAAGAGTCTGACTACCAACGGTCATCGCAGAGAATAAACAAAACCAAACAAAACCCCGAAGGAATGGAGGAAAATCGGTGACAAACAGTCCACAGGCACAGACAACTAAACACTACATCTCTACAAGATGAAAAATCCATTTTACTCAATCCGCACTGACAACAGATCAAATAAGACAGTCGCACTGCACAGCAAGGTAGACAATTGTCGGCAATTACCGGACACGTATCTGCCAAGAGCATGAGATTATGCACCTGTTAAAGGCAAAAAACACCCCCACAAGCCCTCAAGACTACATTTCTTTAGTGGGTCACCTCTGCTCCTGAAAGCCAGTGTCACATGGAGCAAGGCTGAGTGATGCTTGTCCCACAAATATTTTGTCTTCATCCAATTTTCTTCAATACTAGAATCCTCATTCACCCGAAATGCCACTAACTGCTCTCTCTGGGTACTCTTACCTTATTTAAGAAAGGACCTCAACATTCTGATCAGGTAGGATCTCACTAGCTATTATTATTGGTGCTACTAACTGGTGAAAACTTTCAGGGGGTGGTTCCTTTAGGGCAGAATTACCCCAGTGTCATAATGAAATAGTATCCGCGGCATGTCAGTCAACAGGTTTGCTCCCTTGATTAACAGGGATTTGAACTGACACTTCTTTGCAGATGGAGCAAAAATAATCACTTTCAGGAAGAATGCAAATAGGGCTGGGACAATGTTGTCTAGTCTCCATGAAGCTGAGGGAGGTGAACTAGCTTGGAGTGACATTGATCAGATGGCTTGGGACTATACACCTCACCAAGAGGACAGCCAGATGATTCTCTGTGGTTTTCATCATGCTTTTGCGACACTACTGTTCTTTACGATATACTGAATAACTGGACTGACGCAACATACCCTGCTATTAGCAGATTCATACATATCTCCTTCCACTTTCCTGGCATAAGCCACCAAGTTCTCCATGCGGCGATCCTTCAGTGCTGCCGGATCAGGAGTGGGGAAGATGGCTTGGACACTACAAGAAAGGAGAAAGAATAAAAGAAAAATTCTTCAAAGAAAAAAAATAATAAATCACTACAGCTTGATGATATTCAGCCCAGACATTCCCTTATACATCAGATATGTAAAAGTGTATCAAAATTGTTGAAAAAAATCAATATTGTGCTATTTTCCACAAAATTAAAGGAAATTAAATGATGAAAAAAATGTGAGGTTTAACAGTCTAGAGTCTAAATACTTGTTTGCTGCAGCAGAGTGAATTTACAAGCAACAGAAACTAATTTCATGCCCACTTCTTAATGAGCAAGAAGAATGAAAAGGGGAGAGCTAAAGGCAACAGCTTATCCTCAGGGGCTCAGCATCAGAGAACCACCACCGGTAACTTTCTCAGCAACTTTTCAGCTTAATAGTAGAACTACTGTATTGAAAATCTTTAAAAACATTCAGGAAGAACACACAGTCTTGGCGAATACTTACAGTTTATGCACTAAATGATTGCGCAGGTCCTGAGTGACATGTTCATGCCATGCTTTCCTTACCCCGGTACTGGAAGGAGGTGCAGCCGTTGGCATTGAGCTGAGGTTTCCCACATTGCCAGAATTTGTGCCATCATTCATTAGTGGGCTAAAACAAAAAGAAAAGGTACCGTTACAGTACAGGAATGAGAAGTTTTGTTGAATGTTTGATGCCTGAAGCAATTTTTGAGCAATTGCTTTAACTACTTCCAGCTACTGCATCAAACATTCTCTAAGTGAAATTTTGTTATCAACAGACTGCAATGCCCAAAGCAGCAAAGTCAGGAGTTAACAAGATACGGTAAAAACGACAAAGAATCACAACTGTTAAGGTATCAGTACACTTAAAAATACAAAATATTCTTCCTTTGGGAATTAATTTAAAACTACTATTTTACAAGAGCAAGACTACCTTCTGTAAGTACACAGGTGATGAAAGACGACTAGGGAAGATGCGGGCCCCCTCTGAAAGGAAACTGGAGACTCGGCCGTGAGGGATACGGAGAAGGCAGAGGTGCTCACTGACTCCTTTGCCTCGGTCTTCACCGGCGCTGGCAGCACCGACTGAGTTGCAGAAAGGGAAGCTAAGAACTGGGAGAAGGAAGATCTGCCCATTGTAAGTGAAGATCAGGTTTGAGACGTTCTAGAGAACCTGAAGGTGCACAAGTCCATGGGATCTGATAAGACCCATCCACGGGTCCTGAGGGAACTGGCAGATGAAGGTGCCAAGCTGTTTACCATCATATTTGAAAGGTCATGGCAGTCTGATGAAGTTTCCACCAACCAGAAAAGGGGAAACATAACCCCCATTTTCAAGAAGGGTAAAGAAGATGACCTGGGGAACTACAGGCCAGTCTCACCTCTGTACCTGGAGCAGATCCTCCTGAAGGCTCTACCAAGACACATGGAAAATGAAGGAGAGGTGACTGCTAACCAGCATGGCTTCACCAAGGGCAAATCGTGCCTCACAAACCTGGTGGCCTTTTATGATGGAGTTACGGCATCAGTGGACAAAGGAAGAGCAACTGATATCATCTACCTGGACTTCTGCAAAGCGTCTGACACTTTTCCAAACTGGGAAAATATGGATTTGACGGATGGACCACCTGCTGGATAAGGAATTAGCTGGGTGGTCGCACTCAGAGAGTTGCGGTCAATGGCTCAGTGTCTGAATGGAGACCAGTGACAAGTGGCATTCCTCAGGGATCAGTACTGGGACTGGTGCTATTTAACATCTTTGTTGGAGACATGGACAGCGGGATCGAGTGCAATCTCAGCAGGTTTGCTGATGACACCAAGCTGTGTGGTGCAGTCGACACGCTGGAGGGAAGGGATGCCATCCAGAGGGACCTGGACAGGCTGGAGAGGTGGGACCGTGCCAACCTCATGGAGTTCAACAAGGGCAAGGGCAAGGTCCTGCACGTGGGTCGGGGCAATCCCCAGCACAGACACAGGCTGGGAGGGGAATGGATAGAGAGCAGCCCTGAGGAGAAGGACTTGGGGGTGTTGGGTGATGAGAAGCTCAACAGGACCCAGCAGTGTGCGCTGGCAGCCCAGAAACCCCCCGTGTCCTGGGGGCATCCCCAGCAGCGTGAGCAGCAGGGCGAGGGAGGGGATTGTCCCCCTCTGCTCCGCTCTGCTGAGACCCCCCCTGGGGTGCTGCCCCCAGCTCTGGGGTCCTCAGCACAGGACAGACACGGAGCTGCTGGAGCGGGGCCAGAGGAGCCCCGGAGATGGTCAGAGGCTGGAGCAGCTCCCGTGCGAGGACAGGCTGAGAGAGTTGGGGGTGTGCAGCCTGGAGAAGAGAAGGCTCCGGGGAGACCTTCCAGCACCTTCCAGTGCTGAAAGGGGGCTACAGGAGAGATGGGGAGGGACTTTTTACAAGGGCATGTAGTGACAGGATGAGGGGTAATGGATTTAAACTGGAAGAGGACAGATTTAAAGTAGATGTTAGAAAGAAATTCTTTGATGTGCGGGGGGTGAGGCAGTGGCCCAGGTTGCCCAGAGAAGCTGTGGATGCCCCATCCCTGGAGGGGTTCAAGGCCAGGCTGGATGAGGCTTTGAGCAACCTGGGCTGGTGGGAGGTGTCCCTGCCCATGGCAGGGGGTGGCACTGGATGATCTCTAAGGTCCTTTCCAGCCCAAACCATTCTGTGATTCTATATTAGATATTCTGGGGCTCTCTGAGGGGACAAAGTGCTAGATTTAGAATTGAAATAGGAAAGAAGAGCGTAGCTACAGACATGACTGATCATTTCCAAGCCAATACAATTACTTTCAAAAGCATGCTCTTTATTTAGATTCATAAGCATGTAAATAAATGTTTAATTGAGCAAGAATGAAACTGTGTGCATTACTTATTTGTCCCAAGGGATGTTGGAAGAGCAGTTTCAGAAATTAGACTAGCTTGCTGGTCTGTTGTTATTCCTCCTGCGGGAAGGTTCATCTGGTTGGCTCCTTTGAGACAAAATTAAACATCATTGGTATCCAGTTCACGATTTTGACAATAACACAGCAAAACTACACTTTCCTGACCCAACTGGTTAATGAAAAAAAATGTATCACACGAGTACTTTTCTGATAATGCCTGCTGTGGTGCATATACACAGCTACTATGGAATCACAAGTTACTTTCAGTCTGAACATTTTTCTTCTACAAAAACTAGTCTATCAAATTTTTAAATTCATAAACTCTTAAGATTAGTTCAATAAACTAAAAAGAAGACAATACTAACAATTAAGGTGCAGAAATAAATTAGCATTTGAGACAGAACTGTCTGCTAGATCATGTGAAATACTTGTTAAACCAAAATCCATCGGCAATTCTGTCTCATCACCTCAGACAATAATACGCTATGGACTATATTTTAAAAGAAACTAAAACTACTGCTATTTAGCAGAAACAATATATTCAAAGCTATCTAATATTCAAATGTAAATGAATGGCAGTGCTTATAATCAGTGCAATTTTAAGTTAGTAATCAACATGAACAGAAAGTCACTACTCTGATCAAGTGAAATACTAAACTGTCCTAAAACTTCAACAGTTCGGTTCACGGTAACACCTGAGTTTCTCGGTATTCTTTCCACCTACCCAATGCGTTAATGGTCCTCATTTGCTGGTGAGCCTGCGGCTGTGCCGGCTGCTGGCCTTGGACCTGCGGCTGCAACTGTGTCTGGGGCTGGTTGCCATATGGCAGTCCCAGAGCAGCGTAGGCTCGTTGCATGGAGCTGGGGTCGATCGGATTAGGATTACTTAGCGATGGAGTATTCTGCTGGCCTGTGCCAACAGAACCGATGGAATTTTGGATTCCACCAGCTGGAGACCCTAGAAGGGCTATAAAAAAGAAATGATAAGAGAAAACCGAAAATCAGTGAGAGCAAACAATAAAAGAAATCATGCCAAGAATTAACAGAACATGCATATAGTTATACGGTATAGAACTTTCTGCCAAAGGACAGAACAACACCCGAGATGCCAAGTAGAGAAACTCAGCTCTTGCTTCTACAGGACAGAAACCACCCTAGCAATTAATACATGCAGTCTAAAGAGAAGGGCTGTAACTTTGAAAGCCCATAATTACTGTCATATACACAAAGTATAGGCTCCAATATAAGGCTAAATAGGATTTTCATGCTTGGGACAATAGGCTAAGGGGTTAAAAAAAAATTAATTCCTCTACTTCCCTCTTTCCCATCAATCCCATTTTAGGTCAAAATATTTGGCTCCAGAACAGAGATCCTGAGTTCAGCAGAAATACTGTGTCCTTGGACACAAAGGTAATACTGAAGATCTGTTGGTAGAAATTTTCATTCCAAGCAGTCACTAGATGAATCCTCTGAAGGCCAAATTACCCTAAAACCCAAGTTATTCAGAGATATGAAAAGCCCTGATGGGTTTTGGATTGTACTGACAAAATCTAAAATAATTGGAAGAGTCAGAAAGGGGAATGAGTTTGCCACAGGTTTTGGTAAACGATTTAGATAATATTTAGGTATTCGTTAACTTATAGGACGACTACAACCAACCAACCTCTCCCACCGCACAGATGTATGGAAGAGTCATTTCCATTGTAGGCAGGAAATGGAAACACAGGGAAAAGTAGTTTTTACAAAACCCAAAAGTGAATAAAATTCTGCTTTCCAGTCCTCAGTGTAGCTGCCATCCTAAGTAATAACATGTTCCACCGTGACTGACACACGGAGTATGTCCTTCACTACCGAGACACTGCATTTTGAGAACCGAGACTCTGGTAGAAGTAACACATACTTAATGTTTTCCCCCCTTGAGTAATTAAATATGTAATGTGTATTACAGATACAAAAAAAAAAAGCAACAATAGCTTTTAATACAGGCAACAATAGTGGTCTTATTGAAATATTAGGAGAGGCACATGGTTGGAAAAAAAATAATCAGGAAAACAAGCCTTCTGAGACATTAACAGCATTATCTAGGCTTTCTTAAATCCTTACCCACTATGGAAACTGAGATAAGCTCTGAAAAAGATACACAGGCTTTCAGCTTCCATCCCAGAGAAAATACACACACTGCAGAGTCCAGACTTTTCCCTCTGCAGATGAAAATTCAGTTTGATCTCATTTGTTAAAGAACTACACATGGTCAGAGATCCCTCTCTCCAAAACAAGCAGCCCCACAGAAAACATCCTTTTCTTCCTCAAGGACAATCCACAGGATTTTCAACACTGGGTTTACCATGGAAATGAGGCTTACACATGCTTACGCTCTGTGGACACGTTCATAAGAACTTTCGAACTCACTGATCATTTCCAAGCAAGTGTAAAAACAAAGACAGAAGCTGAGTGAGATCCTATCAGTTTCACTTAAAAAAAGACATTAAAGAGCAACTGTATGAACTTCTTGTTGGACTTGCACACAGCACTCAATTCACACAATCCAGGAGAAAGATGCCTTTACACTAGTGCAAGATAAGAAACAGGAGATCTCTAGAAGGTTAAGTAGCACACGACTTGGGGCACCCTGGCATACAAAAGGCTTCAGAGGCTGTTGTGACAGCAAAGGATCGATTCATGAGCAAATAAAAATTCCAGCTTGCTAGAAAAAGAGGACGATATTTCTCCAGAAAAGTTACAACAAAAAAACCCCCATAAACTTCCAGCATTGGCTATAAATCAGAGACATCTCTGGCGATGGCAGAATGACCCCAGGCGATGCTGAAGGCTGGGAACAGGAAAAAGGCTTCTAGGCACCCCCTGAGGACAGCCGAGGCTCTCACCATTCCTCCTGCTCTTCTGGGGAAAAAGGCTGGCACTGATCTCGGCTTGAAGCTCACACTGAAGCTAAGGCAGAGCTTGGAGAAGTCAATCGCCTCTTGCCCGCGGTTTGG
Organism: Syrrhaptes paradoxus; assembly: GCA_013400615.1. Lineage (NCBI taxonomy): Eukaryota > Metazoa > Chordata > Aves > Pterocliformes > Pteroclidae > Syrrhaptes > Syrrhaptes paradoxus. Next base: position 48,657 of record VZTO01022701.1, read on the forward strand.
GCCGAGCTTTGGCAGCGGTATCGGCTACTCTGAAGCATGAGCGCAGCCCTTGTGTCAGAGCAGCTGCAGGAACCACAGTCCAGGCAATTCTAGAGAAGTCTGCTTCAGCACGATCAGATTTCCAGAGCTCTATTTCTGCCCCAGACCAAAGACTACTTATAAAAACTTGGTTTGGGTATCTGCCAGAGTTGACGGGCTGAATGTCACTTTGAAGTGACAACATGGAGAGTAAGTCTATTCCAAACAGAGAACCCCCACTGTTTCTCCATAAAGCTATGACATTATCCTAAGGGGAAAATGTCTGAAGACCGCTATTTTGACTTGCAGTTTGAAAATACCAATGATCTCCAAGAAGCTCCACACGTACCTATGCAAGCAGGCAAAACTCCCCAAAGCCGGTAACAGCCAAATGCTCCTTCAACGCTTCAAACTGAAGTATTATCACTAGGGGACAGCCTCCACGCCTACAGCCAGTGGTACGCTCACAACGGGGGAATGAGTGGCTCTGACTATTTGGTCTCAGCTTTTCTATGTGTTTTAACTCAACAGCATCCTGTATTGAGTATTCTCACAACGGCAGGAATCTGATTTTGAAGGGGTTAATTTCTGGCCTGTTTGTTCATTGGTTTTACACGAACGCATGACATTATCACAATCTGTCAAACAACATGACGGAGGAAGAGAGTATTAACTTTCCATCCTGGACTGATCAAGTGCAGGTTTCTGTGACAGCCCCCCAGGAAATCAAGTCCATTTAAACACACACAGCCCAAACAGGAGTTATCGCACCAGGCCACTGCTACACGAAGCAATGCCTACAGTGAGGGGTTTTTTTTTTTTTAATTACCTGAACCTTTAGCCATTGATGAGCTCATGACAGAAGCTACAAGCATGAAGACAACTCTGTACAGGGCTGTTCACATTCTAAACACTTTAAAGACAAGGTATGTCCCACTGTTACAAAGCCACAGGTCTTTATACGTCTTAAGAGCAACAGTTCAAACAAACAGAAGTCAGGCAGCCCCAGAACTTCCTGAACCGTCCCGATCAGGCCCTCTTGGACACATGCAGCAGGATGTAATCTGAATGATCAAACATTATCTCGTCTACAGGATTCCCATTCAGTGTGCAAAGTAGATAATGTTGCCTTAACGTAACTACATTCGTGTCTTCTCGGGGGGATCACCTCTGCCCCCAGCTGATTAGACTTTATTTTAAACACAGACTCCTAATGCTATTTTAAGCACTTTTTTAACCTGACCACCCTGGTAAAAACAACATGTTACTCCATTTTTGAGAAGTCTGATTTAAATTTTTCATTTTGCTTCCGAATTCTGGCATTGAGACTCACTCAGCAGTGTTCAGATGCTTTCTCCTGCAGCTCCTTGCTCTGCTCCTTACATCCATTCTAGCTCAGAGCAGCTGGAGTAAAAATTCTGCTTGTAACCTTGACCCACCTCAGCACAAGCCTGTCCTGCACCCAGAATTAGGCAGGTATACAAACGGTAAGTGTACACAATCGTTTCATTAAAGGCTGTATCATGGATCAAATCATGGGGTAAGTAAAGAATTTATGAGCAACTTAAAGGTAGGAAGTGTCAGTATTAAACTTCACCAAAGCTATTTTAATTTTTAAGTTAAGCATTAAGCTAAAAGCCTTCACAGTACAGCATCCTATCAGGCAGTGAATGGAACGTCAATCTCTGGGCTGACCATCTATGGTGGCTCAGGGGAATAACCGACAGCTGGCAGGTCACCATTAGGTATGATTTCCACCACTTGAAAAAACAAGAGACACGTTTTGTTTGTAGTTTTTACAGACAGTAACCTGACAGTAGGATTTGAGCAGACTGGATTTCACGTCCAGCTCTCACAAGCCACAGACTCTAGGGAAGAAGCTGCTGCCTGCTCTTTCTGAACACATTTCCCTGCGTGCCAATGCACTCCTTCCTTCTCTACAAAGGGTTAGTTCCCAAATGCTCTACATCCAGGTCTTCTTTCCTTTTCTGCCCACACTCCATAACCTACTCCCCCAGCCAGCTAGCTCCCATCCCAGTTTCCGTTTCCCTCATCAGACTCCCCCCTTCATTCCCGAGCCCCCATACTCCGGAATTTCACACTTTAGGTGAACATCAGTTGTCTCAAATTTACTTTCTCAATCCAGCTTTTTCCTCACTGCGTTTTAAATAAAATTTTCCTACAAGGAAAACAAAGGGGAGACTAGCTCCACGCTCACAACTCCACCTTCCAGTCTCACTCAACTGAACAGGGATCCCCAAGATTTTCTAGAGTCCCCTGACCCTGGAACAAAGCACACCGAGCATCGCACGAGGACAGGGTGAGTGCAGCACACCCAGGGGCTGTCTGGTGGCACGACACACACCCGCCCAGGTCAGGAACGGAAGAATTCAGAAGCTCAAACATGTGCATGACAAGATGAGCCTTCAGAAAAATAACAGTTCTGACAGAACTATAAAACCAGGAAATATATCAACAGCACTTTGCAAGTTTATAACTCAAATTGTGGTGGGCTCAGCAGGGGGCAAGAAGTACTTCCTAACAAAGCCAACTCTCCCAAAACATTTCTACCAGATTTTAAGTCATTAGTTCAAAATGCAGTAGTCACTGGCCTGTTCAAAAGAAAAGCTTAATATTTTAGTATGTCCTAAATAACTTTTTTTTTGCAGTTTCATTCTATCCTCCTAGAGGTATACACAGTAAAAGCCATGTGGAAGAGAAAATTTCAAACTTGTCCCAACGTGTCCTATTAACAAATCATGTTACTATTAACAATTATAATAAAAGACAGCTCAGGATTACTTAAAAAACAAAACAAAAC
>VZTO01022702.1:0-56184 GCA_013400615.1 Syrrhaptes paradoxus
GATTCTCTGATTCTATGATTTATGGCGCCTTAGCATACAAGCCAAAATGTTGTATTGTAATTTTCATAAGTGCATTAGTCAGCACGCAGGCAATGAGGAAACTGACTTTGAAAAAGGAAAAAAACAAAGCTAGAATTCGCTGCGTAAAAGGATGACTTCTCATGTAAAGGGTGGGTAACTGGATAAACCTGCATTTCCAAAACAGCTTTCTGAAAGCTCTTTGGAGCAGAATTGAGAAATAAGATAGCTTTTTACACTAGGATAGAACAATGTGAATCAAGTTCTGTCAGCACTTCTACAATAAACCTTGCCTGTGCAGGAATTTAAAATGAAGCTGAAAAAGATCTGGAATTCAAGAATGGAAAAGCAAGCCTCTTCAGCACACTTAAGACTATTTTGTAGGATGTTAGGAGATTTTTGGTGCAGGATCTTTCACTGGACTAGTCCAATTGTCTCTACCCAAGACATCAGCACTACAATCATATTCCCATCAATTAAATTCGAATTTAGGCATCCTGCAGCAATCATCAATGTTAGTTTGGAAAGTGTATGTTATTTCCTCACTTCTCTTCCTCATTGTCTCCTACCACATAGACAATAAAAATTCAAGTTTTCTTTTTCATCCACTATCCTCAAATCCTCCAGGAGGCATCCCCATTCTTGATGAGAGCACATTTCTAGCACAGCATACCATACAATAAGAGGTGGCTATGGCACTAGGCTGCAGCAGGGCTTTTCTGAGGAGAAAACTCCACCAGCCAGAGGATTTCCTGGCTGCAGGGATCTGCAGTAGCACCAGCCTCATTCCACAACCCTCCAATGCCAACAAAAAATCAGCCACAGAGCACAGAAGAGGTCTGTGAGCAGTTGTACCTGCCGTGACAGATTGCAGAAGGACAGCTGTTCATATGTCTGCTTCAAATGTAAGAGGAAGACTCTGAAGAAAGTTAACTGTGAAAAAAAATCAGCCTTCATGTGAAGGAGTAGGCCAATTAGTAGGCATGACTAGAGGTTCAGACTGAAGCAGTATTAAACAAGAGAAATAAAGACTGAAGAGCAGGTGACCAGCAACTAAACTACAAATTCAGTCTGTAAATATGTTGAATCCTTTCTGGGACTTCCAGTACCTTGAGTATTTTTCCTGGGTTGTTGAGATTTTTGGGTAACTCTCAACTCCTAGCAAATCGACTCTTCGCCTCCTCTTCCAAGTTGTTTTTAAATCAGGCCTCCAATACACTCTACTGAAAACTCACTTCCTGAGATTAAGAACCAACTGTAAATCCATAACTATGACTTCTAACAGGAAACTCCTGCTCTATATCCAAACTATGTTAAGCTGCAGTGACCTGCCTACTGGAACTTTGTTTATTCTAGCCATTATCATCAGTCAATCATTTAAAGGATGCAGCAAAGCTAACATTCAAGTACTTCTCCTCTGAAACTGCTAGTATAAAAAGAAAATTTAAACTATCTGCCTGCTATTCCTTAGTCATTCCTACCTTGAGCTTGACTAAGCAGTTCTGCTACATCTACACATACAGATCACTAAGATGGGGTTTGGGGCAATTTGGATATTCAGTGGCTGTCATAGTCAAACCTATCGATCAACAAGATGGGAAATATGGTAAATGTGATTCCACTCCTCTGAAAGGGAAAAATACTTTGCCACAAGGAATAAGATATGAAAGCCCAAGTTTTAGAGTACTCCCTAATTCATTTCTGATGTTTCATCTGCATTTTCATTTGCTTATTAAATATCGCCCATAGCATCCCTTACCTTCATTATACAGATGTGACCCACAGACATCAGCATTTACTCATACCATACTTCAACTCAATGCAGGTGAACCTCATATGTATGAGTTTCAAGTAGCACTTGGCTGTAAAAGTGGTGCACTGACATGTACCTTGAGTGACTGAAGGTTGTTCATTAAAATAGAGCAAATTGTATCAATCATTGTGGCATTTGTTCTCCTGGCACATTTCTGTTGTGGCCTGAGTTGGGTAGATGGGGTTAAATAATTCCTTAACGTGGCTTTAAAAAAAAAAAAAAAAAAATCACTTCTGAAGAGACTTCTGATAATAATGCAGAACTCTTTTGAGATGCTTTAGCTTAGAACTCTTAATTCTCAAACATCAGAAAAACAGGTTTCCCAGCAGTAAAGTACAGATTGAATTTTTAAAAGCAGGGGGGAAAAAAGGGACAAAAAGTACTCTGTGGGTAGCTGAGTAAGCAAAAAATTGTACAGGTACGAGTTTGAACAGGAAGAAAAATTATGTACTCCCACTGATTCATCTGAGCCCAGTAACGAGTAGAGTTCTAGCATCACCTGATCATGGTCAGAAGCAACACTAGCCCAGTGCTCACTGATTTTTCTGGAGTTCAATATGACAAGCAAAAGGTTTTCTTTTAAAAATAAAGCCAGACTTCTATACACCTGGATACAAAGGCAACTTTGAAGGAGTGAATGGATACAGTTTCTGAGCAAGCTTGCAAGTAGCAGCAACAGTGCCAAGACTCTTTACAACACCACAACCACAAAAACATCAGAGGATCTAACTGCAACATATTTCTTTGGAAAAATACATGTTTAACTATTGCCTTATTTTTCCACCACAAAACAAAAACACAGTATTACCCAGGCATGTATAATGCAGTACAGATAGGGTATAGAGGACCATTTCTTCTTGCAGTCATCTTATTCCAATGGCATGTTACTGTATGACCCCATTGAAAGAGTATTATTTGCATATTTTCAGGAAAAAAAGAAGAATGCAACAGAGAATTTCAAGATCCTTGGACAGATCTACCACTTTCCAGGTTTCTCTCTCTCCCATAAGAAATTACCATAAACCTACATTCCTTTCACTATATTTCCCCACAGTTGGAATCGTATTCCCAGTTCAAGGTTTTTAAAGCCACTACTTCTACAGTGGTAACAGTGAATAAGGAAGAAACTCTTACTGCTTGCTATCAATCTTTAAGTGGTGTTTCTTATTATGTAAAGCTTTCTTGAGAATTGTCTAAGTTAAATTGAACAACCTTTTTGCAGCTTCAACAAGCATTCTGTCCTGCAACTACAGTAACCAAATACTTCACCCTGTTCTCACATGGACAGCTCTGAGCAATACTATGTTATCATTTATATCTTGGTTGAAATAACCATGTTTATTTACAAAAGTTACTTTGCAAAATTCAATCTTTTCCCTAATTAGGATTATTCTCAGTTCACATGCCAAGTTAACCTGAATTCCTTTTAACAAATATCTTAAACTTTAAGGACTTGTTGTACTTTTTTGGACTTTTGTCATCCACATACTCAATTTCAAGTAAGTAGATCACAAACTGTCTTCCCCCACAAAACCAGCAGACAATCCTCCAGAATCAGCAGTGGAAGCCTCTTCTTACGGAGCTGGACTAGAAGTGTAAAATGATTCTTATCCAGCATAGATGAACTCTCAGTAATCCCAGCACACACTTTGATGAACGGACTGTGTTACAAAACAAGCCAAGTTCTCAGACCTGGGACTTTTACTCTGAAAGCCAGAGGGACTGAACAAATCAGATTTGTTCCACTGGTCTGCAGATATATTCCCTGCTATCCCCAAGACTTCCAGCGTGGTCTCTTTGCTTTATTGCAAATAAATTACTTCATGTTAGGATCTCTTTGTCTTTATTACAAATAAGTTGTTTCATGCTACCCAGCACCTACAGCTATGAACTGTGAAATCCTACAAAATAGACAGCTTTGTAGTAGCTTTGTGAAAAAACACAACTTTCTGCATTCCCAACAGCTGTAAATTAGGTAATGATTATGGGGTCTTTTTAAGAATATACCTCTTAGATACTTTGAGAGTTGTTTTTAAATAAATGTCCAGAAAAATCACAGATACTTTTGGACCTCTCTTCTTCTAGCCTCAGCTAGCAGAAAGAAAGAGGAAGCATAGAGAAGCATTAGCAGAACTCCCTGGAAGGTGCAGGATGGCAAACCTCATTGTCCAGGTTCCCAGCCCTGCCCCTTTACACAACCAGCACTGTAATGGGAATATTTACTTTTCCTTCCTTCCACCCACTCTTTCCCTTAACTTGCCTCAAATGCAGATGGGCAAGATAAGGCTACCAACTGTCATGAAAACCTCCAACACCTGATTTTGGCAAACCAATTCAACCAGCTTTTAACAGCTGCTTGCTCTTCTGCCCAAAACAAACTGGAGGTCAGCCTACTTGCTAGTGTCAAGCAGCCCTATTGGGGGAACCAAAATCCCAGGCAGTTTTGCTGGTTTAAAATGTGGTAGAAGCCAGAGACCAAATTGTCATTGTCGATCCAGCCTGAGGCACAGACTCCGCAGAGTGGGATAAGATTACACTTCCACACCCCATGCAGTACCTGTTTTGTAGGTATACAGTTTCAGTTTCCAGGACTATCAGTTTAACGCCCCTGAAGATGCCAAATTCTCTTTCCTTTCAGGTATCTGAAGTTTGTGTTTGGGTATAGACACACAGCAACAAAATAATAACTGAATTAAAAGTTAGACAAACTGAGTTTAACAAGGAATATATATTTCCCCAATACATGCACAACACTGAGACTAAGCACATAAACAGTCACATTAGAAGAAATCTCCCTCTCCTCTCTGGATGAGCAAACCTTATACCTGAAATGAGCATTACATAAAAACATTACCATCCACGCAACAGCAGCAAAATCTGCTGGTAATCACAGACATCGCTGCCATGCACAAAAGGCCTGGAAAAAGCCCTTCTCTTGTTTTCAGGATGACAAAGAGTCAGCGTCACTGTTCAGAGACCTAAAGTATATACATGTAGCTTTGTATTAGCAGCAATACTCAGCAGATTAGACGTACACTCCCTTAATCAGTTTTAAATAAGCAGGCAGGTGAAGGATTAAATTGTTAAATTAGTTGAGATTTCTTTTCATTAATTTGCCAAAAATCTCACAAGATAGATATTTCAGTTTTTAATTATTGAAATTTATAATCCAGAAATATGAGCATAATTTTTCTATGCTCTTCAAATGATAATATTAGAAACACAACATTATCAACAATCAGAGAAGGTACTTCCCCCAATCCCAAGAGGAAGGAGAGGAGGCATCACTTAAAAAAATCATAAAATTGAGTAAGTTACTAAGGCTACATCCAAGGTGCACAAAATCAGCAGGGTAGAGGATGGAAACATTACAGTGAATTGAATTGCTTTGCCTGAAGTCAAAGAATGGCTGAGGCCAAAGTTCACATGTAAAAGATGGACACCTTTAACAGTAGGGTACGAGGACATATCTTTGTGATTTACATAAAGAACCACATTCACACACTATTTTCAGTCACAGAAACAACACTTGTTTTACAACACAAGCTTTAAAGGAACATTGAAGCTGGTAAGTGTGTGGTTCTGTGCCTGTTTTGTCTGGTTTCTTTGAGGATGCAGTTGCAGAACTGCTGGAAAGCTAGTGATTAAAACAAAAAACAATTCAAGTGCAAAATAAGCTCCTGTAAACTCGTACAAATTCTGTTTGAAGAGTGCACTGTACAGCAAAGTGTATGTTATAACAGGAGAGGAGAATAGAGGTTGTTAAGTAAAAAAGGCAATTCAAAGTAATTTTTATTTGCACTGTTGACTACACAACAGCTGGACCTCAAGACCTTGCAATGAGTTCTATACAGACACCTAACAAAAATGCAGGCCTTGTCTCAAAGGCAAGAGGAGGAAAGGGAAGTTAAAATATTTGGTGAAAAAGTAGTAAATAAAATTGACATCAAAGTAAAGGAAGTATCAGGAGCACGTGGCTACAAAGATCACAGCAGGCTTTTAATATCTCCAGATTAAAAAAAAAAATCCTTAATATTTTCATTTCATTATTTGTTTACACTGGGGAACTAACTCACTGCCTACCAGACTTCTCAGACTTGAACTACTAAAATTACAATTATTTTTAAAACTTTTGACGATATTCAAATAACCTTAAAGGAGGAACAAGCTGCTTTATTATTTTGGAGTATTCCATCGATTAAGGGCCCTTGGGTTTTGAACTGCTGTACAAAGGCAGGTCAAGCACGACTACAGAAACTGCAGATGAAAAAGACATGTAGCCCACCTCCCATGAAGATGACATCTCAGCAGCTGCAGATGCTTGCTGAGCAAACAGAACAAAGTAAACACTATCAAGTAGCAACAAAACAACAGACTTTAGATTCAAGGAAGCCTCACAGGGATCCATCACACATCTTTGGGGAAGGGGCAACACCACCCTGAATACATGCATTCTCTACAATCAGGCATTCCAGCTCTAACCGATTGAACCACTGACAATACATTCAAATGTAAAGAAGGGGAAATAACTACATGTGTCAGTGTACAAATGGTGTTCTAGAGACAGTATAAGCCATTTTAAGTACTTAGTAAAAGAAAAGCAAACAAGTGTACTTCCAAAATATTTTGTACATTATTTCTCACTAAGAACATTCAAGGTAAGCTGCTAAGTTTTAATCTTATTGAAACCACATGCACTTGTTAGTTTGCTGTCTGTGCTCCTGCGCACATTTATCTACTTATATTTGGACAGCAACAAGAAAAAAAGGAATAATCAAAAATAGAATCTCAGTTACAACAAGAGAGGCAAAGGATAAGCACATCTGTGACTGCTGCAAGTAAAAACTCTAGCTAAGTCAACAAAAACTTTCACCTGGGAACCTATCAGTGTCATTGAACAAAAACAGAAAAATTATTGATTCTTAGTTTTGTGTACTGTTGACTCTGGAAGTCATCCAGAGGGTGCTAAAGGAAACATTAAAAACTCAACAACCTCACATCAGAGTTTGTATCTCCATTTTACATGGGCATTTTCAAATATATGGAAGAGCAGGTTACTATGTACACAAGATCCTAACACATTAGGCTTGTTAACAATGACTAGCAATGTATATTTTATCATGATGCTCAAATCTGTCAGGTTCTTTGCTATTCTGAGAAAAAAAGTACAAGCTGCAAACTCAAAAATTAGAGTCCTGAATTTGTAACAGCTACCAAACTACCTTCTTCCTTCAAGAAAAAGAAAATAATGAGTTAGATGTAAATTATTCAGCTCAAATAAATATACATACTGTAAATTTGCTATTTAAATGTTTGCTAGCCTCTCCTGTTACATGGTAGAATGGTAATATCTGAAATTTGAAACAGTCTTGAGGCTACAAACTAACATTTGTTTTGTAAACTATTTGAATAAAAATTATCATTATCAAACTTAAAATTCCAGTCACAATTGTAAGGTGCAGGATCCCTGCCAGACCAACAGAATTTAAACACTAGGATCCACATGGAAAACATTATTACATATTATAAGATAGACAGTGGCTACACAAGCTTGAGAGACTTCTGTAATAAATCAACGGCCATCAGCATCCCACCACTACTCACCGACATTAAACACCATAAATATTTTTGTTTAGCAGTTACAATTTGTTGGGTTTTGTTGTGGGGTTTTTGTCAGACTTAGATAAGTCAGCATATTTGAACTATGTGTATTTTTCTATACTCTGCCAAAGGCACACTGCCCCTAACACACACAAACAGAAGCATAGCTAATTTTACATTGTCTTTGGCAAAGCTGTCTTCTATAACAGGCCTACAATCACTTTTTATAGGTATTTATCCAGACTGTGCACAGAAATCAAAAAAAACCACAGAAATTCACTGGGATATTTCTGATGCAGGACCCTTATACCTACCATAATAAAATGGGGTTAATTAACTAAAGTATTTTTTTTTGTTCATGCCCAAAGCAGATGATTGCATAACAATCCAGGGGATTCAAATACAGACACCTATCATGCACAGTGCACTTGTGGGTGCCAATATGCATTGTGAAACTGCACTGATCACTTACAGTCTCTCTATAGCACACAGACGAGTTAATAAAATGCCGTGCCTGCCGTGCAGCATATTCCACACACAGCCTTGATTGCCCTGCAGAATCACAACATACCTTTCAGTCTTTTGGAACTGCCGTTCTTTTGCTGCTCATCCTCTTCGTTAATGGTGAATAAACCCAGGGCACTTGGCCTGGCACTTTTCTTCAATCTCTCTTGTCGAAAGGCAGTAGTTGAAACAGGCATGTTGCTGTTGCTTATTTAAAAAAAAAAAACGGAAGAAACTGCAGCCCCTGCTTAGCTGCTAGCTGCCACACTGCCTGCTCATCCAAGCACTTGCATTAGATCCTCTATGGATAAGGAGTATGCAAACAGCTGACAAATATCAACATCCAGTCCGCAGTGAAAGGCTTGCAGTCTTTCCCCACCTTCAAGAAAAGCCCTAATTAAAGACACATTGGTTTGGATGCCGCACGTCACTGTCTTAACCTGTTCAATCAGATCCTAGCCCACAGCTCTGCGTTCCTTGCTGCAGCACCTTTTTCCTTGCAACCTTCTTCCAGCTACAGCACACTAAAATATTCAGCACGCAACGCAAGAGAAGAAAATATGATACGCTGCTGTTAACAGTTGCCCTGACAACACCGACACATCATAATCAAAGGGGGTCTAGGAGTGCTGTCCTCGGGAACAGTCTCCTGCACGCTTGCGGAGAGCTGGAAGCACCCCGGCAGCCGGGCTGTGCCTTCCTCCTCGCAGGGCGGCAGGAGGATGGATCTGTGCTTGCACAAGCAGATGAGCACTGAGTGAAAAGAAGCCTGGAAGGCTCCAGGCATGAACCTGCATTTTGCCAGCTGCCCTGTTTATTCATGTTTAGAAATTTTAGCCTAATCTAAAACTAAAACAATGAGGATGAGTCTTCTTCCATATATGCATGCGTTAGGTGTACCCCCCCCCCATCCCTTAACTTAATCACCTTCCTATGCAGTGCATACCTTTTGCATTAGGAATGCATACACCCACAATTACAGGCAGGTGTTGGAACATTCTTTTCTATGTGTGAAAACTCAGTCAGGATTTCCAGCTTGTATAGACAGCATAGGACAACAAAAGGAGTTTTGGAGTGAATATTCCATACCACACCATTATTTTTATAGCACCAATCACTGACATTCACTTAAAATGAACAAAATACAAACAGCCTGGGTGGTTTTAATTAGTTAGATTTCTTTCACATGCTGGAATTCTGGACTTTCTTTAGCTATATACAACAGAGCACTTGTGAGCAAGTTTTGCAACCTCTATGGGCTATCATTTACAGCTCCAAATACCACTATGCAATATGCTGGTTGTTTTACCGGTGAGACCTTAATCTTCATCGACTTCCACCTCTCTAATCCAATGTGTGCTCACCATTTCAAAATGCTGCTGAAGAAAAACTGCAAGCTAGAACATCCCTATAATGTTAAAATCACACTATTTTTCCCCACTTCAATTTTTTTTTTAAAGAGAATCTTGATGTAACTTGATCAGCCACCACAAGATGGCACACACATTAGCTGACAAGTCTGCAGGTGTCTCCTATTGAAAATACAAGATCATACAGATGTGTATGATCACTTCGACGACATTGTTAACAATACTGAAACACAATGTATGAGTCAACATGGTATGTATCACATTGGCCTGGGATGCTCTTTGCAGAGGAGTCCTGGACCATGCTCAGGGGGCAGCACAGCTCTGTTCTCACATACCTCAGGCTCATTGGCCAGGGACCAGGTGGATGGAGAAGAACACAGCACCACCCAAAGGCTCAGCTGGACTGTTTTTCAGTCTTCTCCAACACAGGCACAAAACATCCAACCAAAAAAAAGTAATCTGCAGGAGGGCTTCAGGCTCTGAACCAAGCCCTCATCCCACCTCTTTCTCTACAGGATCAATAGGGAGGCACTCTTTATCAGGGAGTGTGGCAACAGGATGAGGGGTAACAGCTTTAAGCTGAAAGAAAATAGATTTAGATGAGATATTAGGAGGAAGCTTTTTTACTGCGAGAGTGGTGAGGCACTGGAACAGGTTGCCCAGAGAAGCTGTGGATGCCCCATCCCTGGAGGTGGTCAAGGCCAGGCTGGATGAGGCTTTGAGCAACCTGGTGTTGCTGCCCATGGCAGGGGGATTGGAACTCGATGATTTTTAAGGTCCCTTCCAACCCAAACCATTCTATGATTCTATCTATTTCCTCCTGACTACATCCTGACACTTGGCTACACCTTGGACTCTCTGGGTGTACACGGAAGCTCTAACTGTAGACAAATGTCATTGTGTAAAGACGCTTTGCACTAAAGGGTGTGAACAAAAAAAAAAACCACAAAACACCAAAAACAACACAAANTCCTGGACCATGCTCAGGGGGCAGCACAGCTCTGTTCTCACATACCTCAGGCTCATTGGCCAGGGACCAGGTGGATGGAGAAGAACACAGCACCACCCAAAGGCTCAGCTGGACTGTTTTTCAGTCTTCTCCAACACAGGCACAAAACATCCAACCAAAAAAAAGTAATCTGCAGGAGGGCTTCAGGCTCTGAACCAAGCCCTCATCCCACCTCTTTCTCTACAGGATCAATAGGGAGGCACTCTTTATCAGGGAGTGTGGCAACAGGATGAGGGGTAACAGCTNTAATGCAACCTGTTCTTTAGCTCAGCAATTTGCCTTCTGAGATTTATACAGGCTACTACTTAGTCCTGTAAGAGAAACAGCTCAGTTCCTCAAATCCCATCCACTTAATGCCTGCCACAAATACTACATAACAGTACACAAACAGCCACAAAAAGAGGATGGTACTATGAATACTTCTCATACATACCCAAGGCTGTTACCAAGAGAACAAAAGTAACAGAAAACAACAGTTACATGGCAGTTTAGTCCTAGTCACTCCACTTCCTTTCACCGTTTTAAGTTACTAAGAAAGAATTCCTGCCTTTTTAAACATTATGTTCCATCAATCACCTTTAATTGTTAAACTACTTAAATAGGCATTTTAAAACATATAATTATCTAACACACAAAAATACACCTGACTGGAGGGGTTTCCAAGCTTACCAATATGATAACTGTTTCAGCATCTCCATTTTCCTAATCTGAGGAGTCATGGAGAACAGCTGCAAGACTGGGAATGCCTTCCTTGGTCCTTGCAGGATCACCTGCACCCATAAGAGCAACTTGCTCCAAGGACAAAACATGGCATCAAGTAAGTTTGATGTTTCAGGGGCTGGTGAAGATGGATTTGGGTTATGAAACACAGGCTACTGAGGCATTGGTGCACATTTCTTTCTGTTGACTTAGTAATGCAGAGGTGAATTCTGACAGAGGAAAAGGATCAACAGTACATTCACCTTATGCAGCATGATTTTAAATCAAGGCCCCTGTGGTTAAAAAATCTGCCAGCCCACAACATGCTACCAAAAACCTAATAAAATGGCACCCTAGCCACCTGCAACCTATTACAAATAAAGGACACCTTTTACAATAGAAGATAACTTCAGGTACTTGATTTTTTGTGAAGAAAAAAATAAGCACCTTCCTAAAGAGACTATTAAACATGCATTAAAAGGTACCAATGCTGCATAAAACCAGACTGTACTGACAAATCTCCTCCCTCTATCTATTGGTTTAAGGCAGAAAAATAAATTCCTGAGGTATCGCTAGCAGGAAAGCTTTGCTTATTTTAGCCTCGTCTCAGCTATGTGGGAGCTTCGATATGAAAACTGGGATGAAAGCAACATTCCCTTGAGGGAGCAAAGCAGTGGATAATTTTAGTAGCAAGGCTGTTAAATTCTTTAAAAACAAAAGTAACAATTTTACTTACACAGGCCCTATTAGTGATTTTTCCCCCTCTGACCATTAGCCGTACTGTGTACAACCACAGTCGAGCTCTTAGTGATAGGGTGAGATTCTCTCAAGAGACAGAATGAAGGCAACTGTGTATCTTGAGGGCACTGGATAATTTTTGCTTTTTTTCCTTTTTACAACACTTTCAAACTCATTATCAGTTAAACCACTACACTAAAACACACCCACTTTCATCCACTGGATTCTATAGGTATAATTACCTGCACAATACTTTATCTGATACTACCCTCTTAAACAGCAGTTTGAACAAAGACTATTAAGGTAATTATACTGTGATCTGGGAAATGTAAATTATTATAACAACGTGCTAATTGATGTTTCTGCTTCAACATCACGTATTAAGGCTTGATATCTCTACCTGTGAAATGAAAAGCAAGTTGAAGCCAGTCACCAGAACAGTCACCATGATACCTACATGCATGATAATTTTCAATGGCTGAACCCTGGGTTTGCTATCTTCTTGCATTCACAGATTTGTTTCAGTCCCTGTAAACTATCCAAACACTACATGAAGCTCATGTGATTTAAAGTATAACAAGCTGTACATGCTAAGTTCATGTTCTACAGCCACTGCCTTGTGAACTTACTGAAGTGAACCTTTCTGCTCTTTCATAGGGAAGAGGAAAGACAAAAGCCAGTATTCAACACAAGTTAGCTAACTAATAAAAAAGAAAAACCTTGCAAAGACAAGACAGTTTGTAGCTTTCACATGAGTTGGCATGCTGTGATAACTGGGACTGTGTATGTTTTCAAGAAAAAAAAAACCAACACACCTGATGTAATGCTAACTGGAAGCCATCTTGTATCATTGGGCACATTAGGTTACATTACAGAAAATCAAGCCAACTGAATGCGTGATCATATATTATTGCAAAAGGGGAAAAAGATTTATAGACAAATTGACTATGAAGAGCCCTGCAAACAGAAGCACTCATAATACATTGCTGAATCACAATATACAGATTTTTCCTCACACTCCATGAGACACCTCTTGTATGTTCATTAAACTACATTTTATAGGAATTTAATGTCTTTCTCCTGCTATTTTCTTAGTGTAAGAGCAGTTAAAATTCTGTTTTAAAAGAACACCATACCCAAAGAGCTAGCAATCAGGAAGTCGCAGTCTGACAGGGGAACCTCCCTGCTGCCCCTCACTCCAAAAAAAAAACCAAAAAACCAACCCACAACCACCAACAACCGACCACCAAAAAGGAAAAAAAAACCAACCCCTTAACATTTCCAGGTCTAGTAACCTCTCAATCTTAACACATGCAAAAGTCTAATGTCTGCCATTATTGTGAAACCGAGATATGACCACGCATGACTACTTGTTCATCTCTAGACTTCTCCCTTCTTCCCCACTGCCACCCAGAAGGATTAAAAAAAAGTTCAAGGCACAGATGCATCAAGTCAGTTTCAGAAGACAAGGCAGCCCACACACCACTGCTCTTCTTTCTGACATTTAAGCTCTCCAAAGGCTGAGGTACAGTATAACCTCTAGCCTCAGTTTCTCCAATTATAAGACAGAATAGAATCTTCAGAAGAATTCTTCTTCTGAGAGAACCCACTGATTCTTATAAAATACTTTTCTCTTTTAAAATTCTTTGTATGACCTTACTGTTCTAAGAGCTACCCAGCAATTATTCAGCTATTGCAACAATAAAGAGAAGTTTGGACTGTGAAAACCACAAGTTGAACAGTGAAGTCACACATGTGCTCTAGCGTTTTAGAGCATTATCCACAATCCTTTTCTTATCCTGTTCTTCAGTTCTATGCAAAACTGCTGCCAGCTGAAGATCATGTTCTTGTAGGGTAGCAAGAAAAACCCAAACCAAACAATAAAAACAAACCCACAAACTTAATACAAGTCTGGGTCACAGTATTTGTAAAGCAAAATAAACACTGTTCTACTTCTGCTCTTGGATTGAGATTCAAGGCCTCTTAACACAAAAGGAAAGCTTCCCCTCAACTTAAGTGCATATCAACAATCATATCAAGTCAATATATTATTTTAACATATAGTCCTTTTCAGTTTGCCAATTGTTATGGTTTTATGGGGGAGGGGGGGTTTGTCTGGTAGCAGAGAAGGGCATAATGGCTCCTTAAGCAACTGCTAAGAGTTCCCCTAGCTTCCAGTCTGCTGCTGGCAGCAAGGGAGGGGCTACAATGGTGGCTCCTTTTTAAGTGACTCTTAAGGATTTGCCCCCCTCCCACCTCCAAGTGTTTGGTACCCAGGAGGGGGAGTGGGGGAAGGGTACCATCACCTAGCCCCTGTGAGAAACTGGAAGTTTCCCAGCTTCAAGCTGGACCCACCCCAGGCCAGGGCTGAGCTAATCGGTGCCTCTGCCAATAACATATTGAAGAGGGGCATGGAACAATGGGTTGGCATGGCCCCAGGCTGGGCCCAGCTCAGGCAGACCGGTCCCGGCCGTCCAGCCGCCTGCTCGGCTTCTGTGAACCGACCTGCCTCCGCCACAGCTTGCCCAAGAGTCCGTTTTCCTAGGGGCCAAGGAAGACCTGAAGGCAGAGAGAGAAGGAAGATGCTGAAGGAGACAGCCAGGCAGGCACTGGGTCGGAATTATGAAATAGAACACTCTCAGCATTTCCCCTGCCACGTGGTGAAGAAAGATGCAGCCATGGAGGACCCCACACAGGAGCTATAAGCCCACACCAGAGCCGGGCAGTTGTCAGGGGACTGTAGCCCCATTTGGAAAAAGGATTCTCAGCCTGAAAAAGGACACTACATTGTGGCCGGGAAAGACTGTGAGGAGCCCTCCCCTGAGGAGGAAGGAGTGGCAGACTGGCTGCAGCCCCTGTTCCCTGCCCCCCTGTGCCACTGGTGGGGGGGAGAAGGTACAGAACAAAGCCTTCGGACTTTGGGGAAAAAGGGAGGGGTGGGGGAGAAGTGCCTTTTTAAGATGTGGTTTCTCTCTCTCAGTATCTTGCTTCTTGTTGTAAATAGTTAATAAATTCAGTTGTTTTCTTGTTCTTCCCAAGTCATGTAGATTTCTTGCCCGTGACCCTAAGTGCTGAGTGAAACCCTCCCTGTCCCTGCCTCAGCCCACCAGGTGTTTAGCATAAACCATCCCCATGGCTTTATAAACCACGACACCAATATTTCATTATTTCTGATTTTCCTAGGGCCGAGAGGTTCAGGACAAGGTATTGACTGTTGTACTTCACTAGGTTCTAAACTGGGTCAAAATAGCCAAGAAAGCAGAGCCTCCCCCAGCCCCACCTTGAGTGAGAAAACAGCTATTTTACTCAGCATCAAAGGACTGGAAACCTTCTTTTCAATGGCATGTAAATATAGGACAGAACAAAATAACCTTAAAAAGACAGACAGAATTTCCTCCCTCCAGTTTGTTTGTTTAAAGAAAAAAAGAAAAAGTCAAGTTGGAAATAGCAGAAATAGCCACTATATCAGAAAAAAATACTTGCTTCCATTAAGCCAACAACTGTCTCAAACGTCATGCACACCTAATTTTTCCACTGGTGCTCTTGTATTCTTTTTTTCTTCAACCTCTCAGTGTCAAAAAAAGACAGAGAACAACTTCATTTTTACAGAGGTTTCTAAGTGTCTCTTCAAAGATCTCTCTAAGGCCCCACTTATATATATAAGGTAATAAAGGACTGGCAGATTATTTTTACAGCAGTACATTAATTTTTTTAAACAACTTCTTTCCACCTTCTTGTAAAGAAAAAAAGCCCCTTGCATTAAGCAGTAAGACTGAATATAAAATGCTAAAGAAGGGAAACCTTCATCTTTTTGACTAATGAGAATCCTGCTGTCAAAGAGTAGAGATGCACTCTGAACACCTTTAAATAAACAATGAGTCCACTCACTTCTAAAAGTCAAAGTCAAGGCCATTAAAACCAGAGTAGTTTCATGAACTTATTCTTCATTCTTTCATTGAATTAGGTGCTTCAACTCAAGAAAGAACAGAACCATTCAGCTTTTCTAAGCAAACATCCACTTAAATTTGTGCTGCAGAAACAGAGGGGAGCAGCAGGAGATTATTAAGATTCTTAAGAAAGCAAACTTACAACAGCAGGTTCAGCTCTTTTTACCTTTCTCTCCTGGAGTTTGAACAAATATGTCTATATTCTAGTTTCATATCTCAGTAGCTCCCTTTCCAATAAATTGAATACAGAATTATTATCCATATCTGCCTAAAAGATAATGAATTTTAAACAAGCCCAGTCTGGAAATGGAAAACAAACACCAGGTCTTTATTTTCCTATCAGCTATCCTGTGTAATTTGGCTTCTTTAGCTTATCCATCATGAGTATGGATTCTATCATGGGTATGGATCCCATCATATGTGCTGCAATGACTGTGCACATTCTAGGTACTATTTTGATCAAAACAGTAAGACGACATGTTCTCCAGCTGCAGAACTGTAGGTACTAAGAGCAGCCATGGTAATCCTCTCACAGGATGTAGGAGACTCCACCAGAGAACACTCCCCCACATAGGTAGGCCCAGGCACAGAAGGCTTCTGTTGGAGGGGACCTCTTCCCACTTTCAGCTGTCCCTCTGAGACATGCAGTGCCACACACTGGACCAAGGGATGTTAAGAGCTCCTCGGAAGTGACTACACAGAAGGTAAGCTCTGTCAATTAAAACTGAACCTGTGCGCATTCCCATGCACAGGAAAATCAAGAAGGTTGGGAGCCCTGCCCTGTTCTGACTCAAACTCACCCATCAGAGCAAAAGACATGAACACGGAGGCAAGAGTCTCATCATCCACAAATACTCTGAACACATACACAGCAATAAAACAATCAAATACAAGATGTACATTAACAAGTCTTGTTACTTTTTTTAATTAAATGGATTTGCATAGTATGATAATTATAAAAATTGCACAATGCATACCATGATGAATAGAAACATATTAGATCATTCCTTGGCAACACATTTTATTTATATGTAACAGAATAATACTGGATCAGGCCCTATAGTAGAACATACCATGTAACTTCAGCCAATGCCTACTTAGATAACGAAAGACAGCGAGGAATGGGGATTTCACAGGGCAGTAGGAAACAGGAATTCAGTAGAAAACAGAAGTCATCAATGCTAATTACCCTACTAACTAAAGTCTGGGTAAGTGTTGCCACTGCTTCTGCCTGTAAAAAGAGCATTTTAAAATACCTAGTTTATATACATGTCAAGAGAATCAAGCACTTATAAAGCACTCAAAATTAAGAGCATCTCTGTACATACTAAGCTTTTTTGGTAGAAAAGGAAACATACTTCAAAGAAAAGGCACTAAGCTTTTTTATAGCAATGTGAGCATACTTGAAAGAAAAGGCAATATTGCAAAATGAAATTAAAATTTTCTCCATTCTTGTGTTAGTAACAGTACCTGATGGACAGAATCCTGTGAACTACTTCGTGTTGTGTTAATTAAAAGTGCTCTCCTGACATCTTGCTTCCCAACATATTTCTTAGAAGGTGACCAAGAAGTCTGGACTACTAGATTCCATTAACTTTAAGGGAGAACATATTAGAGTATCAGACATAAACAGGAGAAATATTTGGAGACATCAGTAGTTTATTTCTCCCTTCCATAATGTAGTCTCAACAGTAGCTGTCAGTCTGGAGCATAAATCATGCCATCACTTAAATCTCTGAAGAATGTCAAAGTCAACAGGAGTCAGGGTTGCTAACTCCATCCCTTTGAACAGTGAGGCAGCCTACCCCCATAACTCATCTTAAACAGACAACTGAGGGTTGTTTTCCTTGAACTCTGACAGATCTCCTAGGTTACATATTTTCAAGATTTTTCTCCAAAGCCATAAAGTGTATAGATATACCTTCAACTTATTTTAATGAAAGCCAATATGGAATGACTCCAGAATCAATACTCGGGAACAGCTGCAGAATTAAATCTGAACTAGTTTAACAAAAGCACCATGTTCCTTAGTATTTTTCACCTAAAACATGTATATGATGCATATAGTCTGTTCTGCCACAGTTCCTAGCAGGCCACTGCATTTGTTTAACAGAAGTCACATACAGGGATCTCCTTCTGGGAGGAAAAGTGGGTGTGCAAAACAAGTTACCACAATAACATTATCAGCACGCTGGGGCTTGTATCTTGGGTCTAGACTTATGCACATTTTTTCAAGTGGAAAAGAAAAAATGTTGTTGAAAGATTATACAGTACTTACATAATTGAGACAATTATTGCACTGATCATATTTAATTACCTTTAGTAACACAAATAATTTTCAGCTGTAAAGTATTAAACTTGTTTATCTGTTACAGTAATAAACCAGCTATTATACAAATAAAATCATAATCTCAGACTACTGTAAATTTACAATTTTTACAGTTTGAAATAGCACATGCAAAAGAACATCCATTTGCAAAATTAAAATCAAGTAAAATGACAGTGCACACTACTTTAGCTGGATTAGCAGAAGCTCTGTTCCTGTAGGTGAAGTAGTTTATAAGCCAATTATTTCGCGGGCCTGATTCTTCACGAACTCCAGAGTTTTCTGTGGCACTGTTTGGTTTTGAGGTTTTTTTGTTTGAGTTTTATTTTTATTTTCATGGGGCTTTTTTTTGTTGGTGGTTTTGTGGTTTTTGTCATTGGGGTTCCCCCCCTACTCCATTGTTGGGTTTTTTGTTTGGTTTTGGTTTTTTGTTTTGGGTTTTGTTTTTTTACACAGGCAGTGCTGCAAGTAAGTGGGTAGAGAAAGTCAACCTGAGTCACATTACACAATATTCATATAAAAAAGCTTGTTCAAACTTTTCCACAGTGTGTAGTCATTGCACAAACATCACTTGACCAATGAAAAATACCAAGAGGCAGTGCTTTAGCAGCTTTCTAAAGCCAAGAGATGACTTCTATACAGACTTTAACCCTCTCATCCACACCTTTAAATTTCATTTAGCTGTATAATTTTCATTCTCCAAGCTACTGATAAATCAGAGTGTCTATGCATTCACAGCTAAAGTATCACTCAGGAAAAAATTAATGTAGGACCAATTAAGTAATTGTAAGATCTGGCACAGCATTTCAGGTTTGAATAGGTTTTAATCAGAGAGAGGTGGCAATAGAAGAATTACAGATCTTCAACTTAATTTATATATTAAAGGATAAGAAATGTTTGCAATAGGACTAACATTTAAATAATTATGAATGGAAATTAGAGTACTCTAATAACATGCACACCTTCAACTATTTTAGCATTTGTTAAGCACATGTTATCATGGCAACATAACGTTTTGGTTCAAGTCACCATCACTTTCATGATGCCTTGCTCTCTGATAATCAGGGTTTAAGTCACAACTCTTGAGCATGGAGCAGTTCCCGAAACACAGGTCAGTCCCGGGCCACACACCACACAGAGCACATAGGGGAACGGGACCCCTCTGTGCCAGGCAGAGCTGAAACCCATGGGTGGAAGCAGCAGGTGAATCCTCTTCAGAACCGCTGGGAAGGAGCCATGGGGAACCAGGGAGTGTTTGAAGCTCCTACCTACTGCATTCCTTCTGTATCTTTGTGTTTTCCCCTGTAATGTATCTATTTTTTTTTTTTAAGTATAACACAATATGCTAAAACTTGATTTATTCTCAGATTGAGAAAACACCAGGATAAACAAGCAACAGATGAGAACTCTTACCAGCTGCTACAGAGTGAACACAGCGGTGTTTGGCTTTAACAAGCCAGCTAGCACTGACATCATTTAAAGTGCAGACTTTGCTGCAAGAACAGAATAATATGAAACTCACTTACAAGAGAACACTAACTATAAGAGCATGCAAAATCATTACCTTAAAGGCTTTTCTGCAGCAAACCTTACACATTCCTCTCTCTGGTCTCCCAACACCTATGCAAATTGTAACCTGTACACAGAGCTGGCTACGGAAGCCCCCCTGGCAGGGGCTGGCCTGTGCTTACGGGTGGGCAGCCGTACAACGAAGTGCCTTAGAAGCTTCTCTAGTATTCCCCACAAGAGGGCACCTCTCATCTCGAGAATCACTGAAAAGCTTTCTAGCAGTATAAGATGCTCTAATAGCTATGATTAAAAAAAATCATAACTGGTCTAAGGGAGCATACCCTCCTAGCAGTGTAATCATTTTGCCACCTATGCATTTATGAACGGCAGAGTGAAAAAAAAAAACCAAACAAACCTCACCCTAGTAATTAGGCCATTCACCCGAAGAAAGCTAGTGAAGTGCAGCAGGCCATCTGCCCAAGAATAAAGAGATACACTTATACCATCTCTCTGCGAAGTCCTCATGGTGCTGTTAAAGCCTTCGCCAAGATCAGCTCTGAATGTCTGTATATCTAACCACAGGAGGGAAAAAATACTAGACACACAACACACACAAAGCTATTTAGCTGGTTGGCTTTGGTTTTGTTTGTTTTGGGGTTTTTTTTGTTGTTTTTTGGTTTTTTTTTTTTGTTTTAAGGTGGGGTTTTTTTTTGTTTGGTTGGTTGGGTGTTGTTGTGGGGTTTTTTTTTTGTGTGTGTGTGGTTTTTTTTTGGTTTGTTTTGTTTTTAAACAGGAGCAATAAGTCAACCAGTAGGTAATTTCACCAAACCAAGATGGGTAGTTGACCTTCCTGAGAAGCCGGATCCAGACACAGGCGTTCCGCTTGTGGAGCGGACCGCAGCTGAAACCACCTGCACAGCCCTCCCTGAGTACACACACCTGCTCGCTCATGGACAGACCAAACAGCCGCAGAGCAGCTCCCTGACATGCTACAAGGGTGTTCCTGTTTGTGAACGCCTGGAAAGCAGCCCCTGTGATAACTCAGAGACCTAACAGAACCTCAACAAACAAACAGTTTCACCGAAGTTGTTGAACTCTGGTCAATTTCACACGTGAAGAAATTTTGAATGAACTTTGACAACACAAAGCAATTTTAACTCTAAATACTCAACAACTCATGGAAGCAGATCCACCTCCTGTCTACAAATATGTCCTAATGAGTGAAAGTTCAACACAGTAACATGAAATGAAACTGCAAAGCAAACTCAGCAAAATTTAGGCACAGAAGTAATTTAAAAAATACGCATACGTGAAATCTGCTGCCAGCTCATCTTCAGTTTTAGCAAACAATTAAAAAAACCTGATAATATAGTTTAAAAAAATAATCACATCAACAATGTAAGGTAGAGAACTTGAAGGCAGTTTGTTAAACATGGTTTTAAAAATGCATTGACAGTCAGTTCTTCCAGTGGAAAATGAAGTTAATATCGTCACAAACTCTGAAACACATAGGATAACAGTTGCACATCCTTGCTGAAGCTGAACTCTAGAGTGATGGCTGGGAGTGATTTGTAAAAAGGATTTCTGAGCAAAAGCACTATACTTCTAACTTTAACAAGGAAAGACAACATTTGGATGGGCCTGTCCGCAAGTTGTTGCTTGTGACTGTATGCCCACATTATATAAATATGTATTAAAATATTATAGTGGGGGAACGTAGCTAAATTTCCAACAGCCATATGTCCTATTCATCTGTTGTTTTGATGAAAAAAACCTCACACTCTGCTTCAGAGATAAACTTGGATGTATGTTAGAGAAGTGAAGGACTAGTAAAGGGTAAGTTGAATTGTACTGTGGAAGGAAGAAAAAAAAAGGAGAGGAGTGAAAGCTGGAGTCAGACTTCACAGTCCAGCAAGCAGCACTCCCAGTGAACATGCCAGAAAGACAACCCCTCCACTGCCTGCAAAAGCAAACAGCATCTGTGCCTATAACAGTGCTACAGCGGTCAATACGCTTGCATAAGACAAAAATCTCCTCCCTGCACCCTCCTCGCCCTTAGGACAAAATAAAAGGGTTTTCAAATGCTGTTACTGCTTACATCTCTCTTTCAAGAAGATGTAAGGACACCTCCCTGATTTCCCCGTAGGAAGCACGGCCTTGCAGAAGCCAGTCACTTGCCCGCTTTTCAGGGGCTCCTGCGGGGGGGCAGGCCCGAAGCCGCTTGCAGAGGACCCGCCGCCGCCGAGGCGCCACTACTAGGTACCTTCCCCCCACCGAGATCTCTCTTCTTCCTCGCCGGGGCTTACCTAGCCCCCGTTCCGTTAGCTGGAGGTTGTCAAGTATTCACCCTAACTGCGGGAGAAAGCTGGCCACTACCTCAAGTCCCGTTCAAAACCCGCTGCCCCACATGCCCCGGACCCCTCCCCTACCAGCCGGACCGGGCCGGGCCTCCCCCGCGTTAGCCCCATCGAGGTGAAGGCGCCCCGCGGCACACCGACCCTGAAAAGCGAAAGGTTTCAGAACAACAAACGGGGTCCGGGGCAGGACAGCGCGCACCCGCCAACGCATCTTCCCCGGGGCCGCGGGGAGTCTCGCTGTTACGGCGAGGCACGGCCCGGACGCACCGCCGGCCCGCAGCGCACCTACGCGAGGCCACCCCACCAGCTGCCTCTGGGCCGGGGCATTTGGCGGTGGGTAAGACTTGGGAGAAGGCAGAAAAGCCCCCTTCACATCCCGGCTCACGGCGGGCACGGGCAGTCGCGGCGCAGCCCCGCACCTGTTGCAAGAGGAGGCCGCCGCTAGGCCCTGCTCCGCTCCCTCTTCTTACGGCCGCTTGTAGCCGCCGAGCCGATCCGCGACGCTCCCCCCGCAACCCCAGCCGCCGGCAGCGCCTCACCTGCGGTGCGTCGGTACCCGCCGCTCCTACCCGCGGCCTCCGCCATGTCTCCTCCTCGCTGAGTGCGGCTGCTCCACCCCGCGGATCCGCGGCCCCGGGCAGGTGAGAGCGCTACGTCCCCCCTTCCCCCGCCGGCAGCGGCAGGATCTACCCGGGAGCAGCAGGTGAGGGCGGGCTCGGCGCGAGCGGCGCCCGCGGGCGGGTAGCGGCCGCCCCTCAAGGACAGGAGGCCCTGCTGCTCTCAGCGGCTGTTATAAGGCGGCGGGGCGGGGGCGAGCGGCGGCCAGTCTGCCTGGCTCCCTCGGCAGCCCTGGTCTAGTCGATATACCGGTATCTCCCCAGGTTTTTTTGTTTTTTTTTTTTTCCCCTCAGAGGGGCTCCCGCCGCATTGGCACAGCTCATTAGGTACCGGCGCGGAGGCGAGCGGCGGGTTTTAGGGGTAATTACCCATTCCCCGCCGGTGTCTCGACAGGAGGTGGGAGCAGTGGTGGCCCCATCGCTTGGGAAAGCACAGTACTGCTCTAGTCTTGTTATTGCAGCACACGCTTTCAAACAGCCGGGTAGGTACCCTGAGCTGCCTGCAATGCCTGACTTCCAAAAAAACGTCTCTGTGAAGAGCTGTCAGTGTACTTGTCCTTGCTGTAAAGGTCATAGTCCTGTTACCTTTCCTGCGAGTTTGCCTATACTTGCCCTAAGCTGCTTTCCCGAGTCATAACAGGGTTTCTCTTAAAGCGTTCTAGGTCTGGGTTAAAACATCATTTCATTTTGCATCTGCTTGCAGGTAGTACCAATCATTAAAACTACAGCTGAAACGGTGAATTCAGGGGGAACTCATGGCACACAGCTGTGACACACCTGCAGGCAAGCAGATGGAGAGGTGCAGCTCCCTCCGCGTGGCACACTGGACAAAGCAAACTTCTGCCACTCCGCAGAAGGTCCTGCTTTTTGCAAACAGCTAAGTTCACAGTGTGAGGTCTTCTTCCAAGGGAAGCGAGGATGAATGTTTTGTTGCACTAGGAGCTATTTGTGCTCTAAAACTGAAGGCGCTGAGGCTTTGATAAACATGCCTGTGGTTTCTGGGCAAGAGAGTGTTTGTGATACAAGAACAGGCCGGGGTCTACACTGAAAAGTGCAAGCGACTCCAAAGTTGGCACTGCCTTGGTCAAGTTTTCACTTCTGCATTCTGCCTGGCTCTCTTAACGGGTGGAAAGGTGTCTCTGTCAGCAACAGCACTAGGGAAGGACCAAGAGGCTATCTTAAGCTTAAAGGGAGTGGTATACCCTATATTTTGCCCTTAGCAAAATCCTGCACTATAACATGATGTGTCCTTACAACATAATCTCAAATCCCTCACTTGTGGTCCATATAGGAATCCTCCAGCATATTCAGAGAGCCAGGCTGAGGGAGCCCAGGCTGACCTGTCTGATGCACCCTGTTCCAGAATGTTTCTTCACATTCTGTCTAAGGATACAAAAAGTAAATGTGTCTCACACCATCTGTATGAAGTAGCCTGAAGTAGGGGTATTACATATGCTTTTGTGCACAGATGTAATACACAGATGGATAAGCTGTGCTGTTCAGGGAACCACATTCAGACCAGTTCAGGACCTCTCAAGTAGTATAAGCATACCTGGCCCAGACTAGGCATGCATCATACTTGATGTAGTCTTACAGCTGAGACTACAGAACTGATTTCCGAGCAGCTCTGCAGAAGCCACCTGGTGTCTAGCAAGGCCACGCTACAGGAATTCTCAGATGGTACCAGGCTAGGTCTGGTGGAGACATTAAAATGACTCCTCGATCACGCTCCCTTCTATTACACATAGCTGGCATTACGGAGCACCCCGAATCATAATAAAGAACAGGTTGCAAAGTATCAACACACAAATAAAGCAATGCAATTACATTATGGTCTGTTGATACTGCACGAAATCCGAGGTTTTCAAACTATAGTCATAGACTGATAGAGCATCATGTTTCATACAAAAACCAAATTAGGGGAGTTAATTGTCCTAGGGTCACTTTTCCCTGGGTAGAGTTTTTTATTTTGCTTGCTTTAGGTTTTCAAAGTCAACCTCCACCACTGGTCTTTCCAGTGCTTAAAACTACTTTGAAATTGTTCTGTTTTCTGCTGTAATAGCTACTGTTTAACAATTTCTACTGCTATGTTTCTTCTGAAATATAGTTATGTTTTGGAACAAGTTGAATCTATCTGTGCCCAAACATCGGTGGAACCATCTTCAGAGTAAAAAAGTCTGACTAAAATTATTTAATCTACTGTTCTTTGTTTGGCCTATTTTTTTAATACATAGTTGTTGGCTTTTAGTCAGCAAAGATCACTATATACATGTTAGGACAACATGTCTATGTTTAGAAAAAAAACTTTTCTTTGAAAATATTGGCTAGACTTGAAAAATTCAGGGCAGAAGCTGTTCTCTGGTTACCAAGGCTTATGAAGAAAGAAGCAGCTTCTGTCCAGGCAAGTCTTACTCACAATGGAATTTTTTGCAGCTGCCCCACAATAATCTGATGACACCTGGTGCTAGAAGGCTGGTGTGACAATGAGAGTGGGTGGACAGGGAATATCCCACCATCCTTTTTCACTGAATGTGCAAAGAACCATATTGCATAAACAAAACCGGAAGAAAACAGGCCACAATGACTACTCAGTGGATGGAGGCAGGACATTAATTTCTCAAGTCACGAAGAGCACCAGCAGAAGAATTTTGTTTGGCCCTGGCTTGTCAGTACAGGAATTAGACTGAACAGGAAAACTGAAAAAATATTCAATGCTATGATTATCAAACTCAAATCACAGTAACTTTAACATGTGTCAGAAAGATTCCCTTGATACTCAGTATTATTTTTTTCTTTTTTTATTCCAATATTTTCCAGTTCTACATCTTTATTATTAAAAATCCAAAAATATAGCAAAAAGTAAGTCTTAGGTTCTTTTTATTTTCAACTGTGTACGTCAGAGATAGCTTTAGAACAAGCTAACATTACTGTGGTTTAGGTGTGTGCAACTGGTACAGTTCAGTAGTACATAAACAACTCTAAAACAAATGCACCATAGAACTTAAATTACCAAAAATAAACAATATTAAACTGTGTAGGGCAGTAGGTAAAAAGAATTACCTTTAGGTCTTGCACACTAAAAGAAAAATATCTAATTATGATTGAAATTATGAAGTTCTACCACATATTGAGATATATTACAAAGAAAGAGAAACTTGAGAAGTTGTTGTCACATTTTGGTTTTGTTCCAGTGATGTGCAAGTCACATGAAAGCTTAAATCAGTTTTTCATGAAATTAACATCTCGTTACTTTAACTACAATATTTCATGAGTTTGTATTTTTTTGTGTGTTTTATTTATTTATTTTTAAAAAACTTGCATGTAAAAACATTTAAAGTAAAATAATGTTGCATGTTGATTACAAATTCCTTATGGATTTATAGTTGTAAAAGCAGTCAGTAAGCTGCAGTGTTTTTAACATTGGTAAACAAATACTGGATTAAAGTGCAACAGTCCTTCTGACAGCACACCTGCTCTGTGCTGAAAGGAAACTTTTTCCTCTCTGCAGAGAAGTGAAGAAAAGTTTCAGTGTCAGGCGTGTTTCTCTCGAAAGTCAGTGATGGCCTTCCAGAGCGTACATAGCATTCCTCCTCTGTAAAGAAAAAACGTAAAGATGCTCAGGTACAAAAGTACTTTCCAGCCTGAAGGCATTCCAACTTAGGCGCCTTCTGATTTTCTTGCTTTGGTTTTGACCAATGAAATTCAGTGGGAAGGCTGATCAAAGGTGAAATTCAACACACGATACTCAAATAGAGAACAGAGTTCTTTTCTGATTACAGTACAGAGCAGTCTTCCCACTTCTTAGATGCCTGCTTTCTGGAATTCAGACTTCTGCTCTAAAGGACCTGCACAACCTACAGCAGACTTCCAACATTATAAAAGTGTCGATATAAAAAAATCTTACCACCTGCCTTTTTTGTTATTATTTAGTAATTTATTTTTAAACTGACTGGGCACACACACACAGTGTTTGGTAACTTGTATTGTTTCTATTTAAACTTGGTTCTGCAGTGACCCACACACCTCGCATGATTAGATGAAATCTAGTGTTAGTCCATGAAGTTTGATGATCATGAGAAACTACAGAAAGTTTTTCCATATCTACCTTTTAAAATACAAGCAAGGCTCTAATGGGATATCTAGTGTCTCCAGGGGTAAGGTAAAAGCTTTACTTTAAAATTTTTCCTTTGCTTTCCTTTAATAGGAAAGCTTATTTTAAAATTTAAACAGTATCAGCTGTTTATCAGGACTGCATCAGTATACAAAGACATACTGGAAACTGTTCTTATTTTAAATTAATACCACACAATCCAATAAATAGCTTAGTATCAGTTATTTGCTCATGTAATAAAATGCACGGCTGCTCAGTACTGTTCATTTAAGTATGAAGCATTACCTCAGTCTCAAACATTTCAGATCATCTCGTGTCACATAGCAGAGAACATCCATTAATGTATAGTCTTCAGCCAAGAACTACAAAAACAAGTTTAAATGAACATTTTGTTAGAAATATAATCTAACTTTCTAAATTTTATATACCATCTGCCCTTAAAAATAGAAGTTTAAGATTAGAAGAAACCTAAATTGGGCCAAAATGTGGTACATGTAACAGATTAATCCACATTGTTTCTAGAAATACAGTGAAACTACTTGGGTTTTATACTGTATACTCTACATTGGCATTCCAGGCACAACTTGAAAGGTGTAATGCTTTTACAGCTATTCAAACCTTTTGTCAACTGGCGTTTTTATTGTTATCACTGAGATCTCAGAGTCACAGACTTCAATGAACACAAATTAGAGAGTAATTAATACCACATTTCACCATAAGGAAATTAAAAACAACAGTTAAGAGCTGCCTTTTCAAAAGTGGCATCTAAATTTGATGTACTTGCATTTCAAGGAACCTTTGATCTGATCTGTAGGAGTGATAACTACATGCAGGTTTTCCTAAGTCAGCTGAAATTCTGAGATGCTCAACACCTCCAGCATTATATAATTTGCTGCAGAGCAGACTGATCTACTTCAGGAGGTTTCACCTCAGCACAGTTAGCAAAGGGTGAACATGTATCCCATATGCAGGGTATAATCAGCAGGAACTGCTGCAATGTGTAAAGACACTAAAAAATTATGAACCAAAGGAATACTGTTTACCAGGACATTTTATTCCCTTATTCCTAATCAGGCATAGGAATTATTAACAATACTGTATTTTTATGAAGGCCTTCATATTCATGGCTTTTTCCTATCCTCTGAAAACAGAGTCATCTCTGAAAATGTGCTAAAGTAATTTAAAAGGTTTCATATCTTGCATGGAGTCACAAAACAGTACTGCAGCTGTGTCAAAGAATCATTGCTACCTTGTTTATCGTGGCCTCATCAGCTCCGTGAACGGTCAGCCAGTTTATAAGATCAGGGTCTTCGGTCCCTGTGCCAGTGGAATGACGATGACAGACAGACAAGCCAGGAATATCTAGAACAAGCATTTCTGAGAAAAAGGTTTTGTGTTGCCAAGGCAACCTCTTGTCATTTTTGACTGCTGAAGCGCTTTCTTCAGTGAGCTTTCCCTTCAAGCTTAGAATACCATTATCCCCATAAAGATAAATGTCAATTCCCAAAGCACACACTTAATTACAGTTTATAGACAGTTATACACTAATTACTCTACTTGGTTAGGAGTACATTTAAAGTAGTGTGAACACTGATACAGCGACATTTTCTGTCCTCTTCAGAAAATAACTTTACTAGTACAAGACACATCAGTTTCACTGTAACTGTTTCTACACCAAGGCTGTTGCATCAATTTAACTAAACAGTTCAGCATAACTCATACAATTGGTGCACAGGCAATGCCTTAGACTGAGGATCAGCTGCTTTTGGAAAGCAATGTTTCTTTGAAGCACATTACACCAAAACATGAAACCACACTACAGTTCCACTTTCTTCAGGGCAGACACATATCAAACTCAGCTTCCCTCAGTAAGCCTTAAGTTGTGTTTACATCTCACTGATTAGATCCTCTTGAACTTTCTGTGTAACAACTGGAACAGCCTCCAATTCAAAGAACACATACCTACACATACTAGATTATCCTCTTTAGAAATAATATTTATTCTGTACGATATGAGCCTTGTACTCTTACATATAATCACAATCAAAAATATTTAAATCATACCATTCTTTGTACTGTGATTAACAAATTCAGTAATTTGTTTCCACAACATACATTCTTACTTCAAAGCAAACCCCACCAGATGCAGCACAGTGAAGCATCTTTGCTGAGACTGGCTCAAAAAAAAGAACAGAATTTTAGCTGCCACTGTCTTCATCTATAGCCAGTATGAAACTTTTCCTTGAAAACTCTTCTCACTTACCTATTGGCTGTGACCTAAGCCGTAGGTTTCTGATCTCTTGATCTTTTTCTTCTATAGCTTGATGTAAGAGGACTTGAAATTCTCTCTCCTTTTGAACCAACTCCTCCAATAACCTGTGAAATCATGGGAAGGAAGCACACATTTCCTTAAGTATTCTCAAATTTTCAGGAAAGCAAAGATGTTACTACACTTAAACTGGAGATCTTGTGGACAGAGACAAGGACAGACTTCTTCAGCTTTCATAGGAATGTCCTCTCACTATAGATTTATTATGACCTATATCAATGCATAAACATGCACTGATTCCTAAAGCAATAGCTCTCTGAAAAAAAAAGCCCCAAACACACCAGCCTCCATATATACATCCACCCACTAAACAGATGCTATGGGACGAAATGTCAGTGAAATTTCTACAGCCAGCATTCTCTTTTAAACAAAGCTGTGTAACTGAGAAGAACAAGTATTGAAGTGACTCATAAACCAAGGGCTAAACTTTGAGACATAATCTGTTGTAAGGAAAAAAGCCAGTTCACAGCTCTCCAGCAGACATTTTCAAAGGTATGACAAAGGCAGACCTCTGATGAAAATGTGGTGAAAATTTATGGTTGCATTTCTTAAGTGGGGAAAATAACATTCTCATCCACATAAGGGCTGTCCCTTCCTCACATACCAGATACTTTGTGCCTACCCTTCTATGCTATATGAAGAGTGAGAAAAGAGGAGGCTAAATACCTCGTGTCCTCTCCCAAGCAATTACTTTTGAGAATGTCAAGCAGAAACAAATTGGAACTCATGTCTGACTTCCTTCATAACACAAACCCAGACAGAAACCCAGAGAGATTCATTGGGCAGCACCTTGCAAACTGATCACAGGAAAATAATCAGAAGACAATGGAAAATTAGGATGTGGAACTGGTGCAATTTGTTATTTTAGAAAAGCATTTTAGTCAAAAGGAGGACTTGTGAACAATGAGTATGCAGGAACCTGGTCAGAGAAATTGGACATGGAGAACACACTCATAAACCTATCACTGACTTCTGAGTCTTAGGAAGACAGTGCCTCTATAAATTGACCACTTCTGATGCTACTCCCCATCATAAACCTGGGAACTCAAGGGAGCCAACCTAAATTACTTATGTATTTATTTATTTATTTAAGAGTATCAATAAGGCAATCAAAGTTTTTCTGACTGTTCATCACAAGCAGAAAAATGAGTTGTAACATAAGAGCTCAAAAATACTATACTTTATTAAAAACAGTGCAGTCTAATGAATTACTCTATGGCAAAATTCTTGGACACATTTAAAAGTAAAGTGCAATTTAACCTTTTAATTTAAATTGGAACAATAACTACAAAGAATGTTCTAGCAGCATAACAACAGTTATTGAAGACATTCCCTTTCTATCAAGGTTATATTCAGAATTTACTGAGGTCAGTAGGAAATCCAATGTCAAATAAGATGCTGCAAAAGCTAAAATATCTACTTTAAGCAAACTATCTGGTATATTTTAATGAAAACAAAATTATATGGAAAATTATTTGGATAAAATAACAGAGACAGATTTGTGTCTGACATTTCTTAAAGAAACAAAAAACCCAAAAGAACCACTTCTCAGGTTTAAAGTAGAATATATATATTTCTGAAAAAATCCAATATCCAAATTTTTGGCTTGTTTCTTCTAAACAACGCATCTCTTTTTCCCATCTTTCTCTGATGAACAAAATCTATTTAATAAAAAGATAATGCTTGCTGGTAAGCACAGATCCTGCTGCTGTGAATTCTGCACACAAAACAAGTCTGAAGTAGGTTCCTTGAGTTCATGTGTTGCTGTCAACTAGCTTGAGTTCATTCCCCAAGAATAACTATAGAAAAGAACAGCAAGTTCTGCCTTAATGGAAACAAAACATAACACCATTCATCAGCCAGACATAGCATATGAAGGAGAGAAAAAGCAGAAGCTTGGCAGTAAGCTAAATTTTTTCAGACCTTCCCTGAAAGGGCACCTGAAATCAAGACTGTCCTTAACTTTCATCACTATTGTTCTGAAATGAATAAAACTAATACAAGTGATCAGTCACAGCTAAACAATGACCCTCATTTAAATTAACAACTTGCCATACTATGGAATTTTGATACTATCACTAGTATTCTAGCACAAATATTTCAAAAGTGAAACAATATATACTGTCCCAAGTAGGCTAGTGTCTCCTGATGTCCAGACTTACCGGTTTGTCTCTAATTTTAGCTTGCCCAGCTGGACACTCAGGGATCTGTGAGCAGCCTGGGAATCATGTGATACCGTAGAGCTGAGTGTGCTTACACCTGAGGTAGCTACTGCATCTTCCATGACAATGCGAGGCTGTTGGATGGTTTGATTCTGTGGCTGTTCATCTTGATCTTCAACTTCTATATCTTCTGGATCTGCTGTATCGCTTTCAGATGCAAGACTAAAATGTGGCCTCAATTCTATTAGTAACATTAAAATATAAGCAAAAGAAAAAAAACATTAAAGATGTTAAACATTAGTTAAACATTAAAACAAAAGCAGACCTGAGTGACTATTTACAGGTGATCTTACAGCTTTGGCTAAACCAGACCTGAAATTTCTGTAGCAAGAGAACAGATTATATTTTCCAGGGGTTTAAGACCCCTCAGACCATAACAGCATCTTACTTTATGCTGATTGTTATTCAGCCTATCGAATGTTCAAAAGCTCTATAAAACAAAAATCTGGATGCACAGGATTCCAGATTTGGCTAGCATTTAATGTCAAATTGTGCTGAAGTACTATGTGCAGCAGAGTACTTTCTTTTGCTTTATTCCATTCTCAGTGGTTTGTAATGTCTGATGTGTCTGACCTGAAATGTTTTATTAAACAAATAACCATTACTTCTCTTATATCCAGCTATTCCTGTTTTTGCTCTTCTGTCATATTTAGCATTCTCTCATTATAAGAACACAACGTTTACAAAAAAAATGTATCCAAAGATATAGAGAGGAAATAACAAACAGACCCCTTTCCCAACAACTAAAAGCAGCACGATTCCCTTCTATGTATCAGAGAGAATACTGCCTGTTTTGAAATTATGCACATCCACAAACTGTGGGCGCAAAGCTATATGTGTACTCTGGTTTCTGTTATTCCCTGTTTACCTACCAGAGCTTACCAGGTATGCAAGATATGTACACAAGAACTTCTACTCCTACAAAACCTATTAATAATTACAACAACATCTGTTTGTTAATTCTAACCATTTAATATAAATCTTTTTTCCTTCCTTCCTTCAATTGTGGCTTCCTACTGCTGAGCACTCCCTTTAGTCTCCTCACCAAAACATACTTTCTTCCTGAATCACACTTGTTTTTTGTAGGTTTTTGTCCCTTCTGCTGAAGAAATAACAAGTACATTTCTCTTCATTACAAAAAGGACATTTGTTCCCTGATCCATGTCATCTCTTCATTTCAATGGTACATATCTTTTTCGAGGCTGAACATACTAAAATCAGTAGAGGTGAGCTTCCTTGAAATTAAAGAAAGCAGATTTATGATATAGCAGTTACCCAAATATTGCTAGGCAAATATGTCTGAATTTGTTTGAACTTCTAAAGAAGAAGAATAAGAACAGAAGTTCACTTTGCCATTGTTCACCACCAGGCAGTATAACTATACATCATCTCTCCTAAAACATCCCATTACTTAGAAGTGTTAAGGCCAGAGATAAATCTTCACATCATTCACGGGAAACAACAAAACAAAATTAAAAAAAATAAAAAAGAAGAAGAACCAGACAAAGGCAAGGGTAAGGCAATCAGAAGCAAGGGAAGGCACTTAGGGAAGAGGCAGATGAACAAGTGCCTGAAAGCTACTAGGGCACAGAGGCTTTTGTTGAAGCTTGGCCATGTACAATTAATGCTGATACTGCTGTATGGGGGAAGAATCATCTGTTAAAGGGGAATTCCACAGTACTCTTATTCTACAGCCTGTTAAAGGTGTTCAGCGTTCTAATCTAAAAAGACAGATCTTCCTTATGACTCGAAAGTAACACAGAAACCCTATTTGTGCCTTGCTGGTTGCACTGGGGAAACAGAAAATACCAAGGAGAACAGGAAGGCTCTAACTTCTGTTGGAATTTTCAGATCCCCTTGTTGATAATTTAAGACTTAATCTACTGCAGAAAACAGGAACGGAAGCATTCTGACTTCAGATTTAAAGCATTAAATCATATATTTGACAATTTCACCATTAATTCCAGTGTAGGGAACAAGGAAATCACAAGCTTAGAAGTTAAGGAGCAGCAGAGAAACTAACTCTGGGAATAGGTGGAGTAACAGTAGAATAGGAATAGTAGAGTAATAACAGAATGGGCTACAGTTTCTTCTACAGACTCCTTCCCTCAGCTAAGCCATGCATCCTACTTCCACAACATTCAAAATGCAATATTCAAACTGCAGACACTACAGATTATTTTTTTTTCTTTCCTTTAGACAGCTTCTGACCAGGAGCCAGAGATTGACTTTTGAGCACCCCAAAAGGCACATCATTAATCTGTACGTTGTAAAACACCTTCCAAAATTGACACGTGCTGGCAAATGGTCTGTCCTTTGGATTTCAAGAGGCAGCATTGTGCACCTCAAAAACTGGGCCCCAGAGCACTTTAGCCTACTACTGCTCACTGCATTGCAGAGTTGTTCAGATTACACACCTTGGAAAAGTGCTTTCCAAAATAACTTGGACAATACACCTATTAGTTTTTGAGGTGCAAAACAGACAGTGAACAGGAAAAAGGCCACTGGTGGTTTCAAAAATCTTAAGTGAAGCATCATAATCACAGCTCTAAAGCATGTTTAAAGAGATCAGCTAATAAATATTTGCTGAGTATTAAGAAATTACTCACCTGGGACCAGAATAGTAATAGCAGTCTGCACAGCTTTCCTGATTATGCTGTCCAATGCAAACATCCAATGTGGCTTGATGTTATGATTTCTGAGAACTTTATTGACCTATCATCAGAGAACTCAGTTCAGATATTACATTCCTATATATAATACATGACAACATTATACAAAGTGTTTTAACTTACAGATGCTGTATCAAAGCAGGTGATTAAAACCATTTCATGCTGTCATTAAATGAAGAAAATAGCAAAACTGCCAACTTCCACCATTTTATTACAAGTCATACAATATTTTTGATTTTTTTATCAAGTACTAAGTTCCTGTGTTAGGTGATTTTTGATGACTGAGATACTGAAGTTTATTTAGCCTTCATGGGTGTGGAGATAAATGTAAAAAGAATGGGAGCAAGGCAAATTCCAAGGACCATATTATGAAAGGCTTGTAACTTAAGCAAAGTAATCTTGCTATTTTTTTGGCATAATTTTCACTGCTTGCTCTGAGCAATATTTATCTATTTTAAAGTACAATTGTAGGAAATATCAAAGAACTAATGTAATGCTACTCCTTGATTCAGAAAATAGTTAACGTTAGTTTAAATAGTCAGGGGATTTGTTTTGTATGCTGTGCCATTTTCTCTTTCCTTCTACTTTGTACAATCAGATTGTTTTCTACACTGGGTTGCTCCTAATTCCCTACAGGAATTGCTTTCAAACTGCTTTTATCCATATTTCCAGGTGCCTCTATGGATGCTCCATGACACTTGCAAGAATGTCTCTACCTTGAGGGAATTGTTTTCCAACTCCCAAATGACAGGGGAGAAGCAGGTGGGGTGACAGTGCTACAATGAAATACCTAGCCACAGTCAGCAGCAACAGCACAAAACAGACTTGGATTTGTTTTCCAGGCACTGAAGCAGTCCAGAGCAACAGAGTCTATAGAAGCAGAACTGGATAAGTTGCAGGAAGATACAAATGTAACTGTATTTATAAATGAAGTTACACAAAGCCTTATAAAAAGAGTAGCAACTACAGCTTAACTAAAAAATGGGGCAAGATGATATTTCGTTCAAGTCTTCCTAAAAAAAAAAAGATTAGTTTAATCCTCTCACATTGTGATAACCTCTCTGTAAAAAATGACTGAAGTTACACAAATTATGCCCTCGGAAGATGTGTAAGTCAATAAATGCTATTAATCATGTTATTATTGCTGCCCCAAAGCAAAAGTATTCAGTCATGCAGTGATTTATGTAGGTACCTGTAACTGGTTTTGTCTGGGATAGAGTTAATTTTCTTCCCAGCAGCCCACATGGTGCTGTGTGACTCAAACTCAGCACTGTGAGACTGGTGACTCAAACAGCCCTGACAACACACCCATGTCTTAACTATCGCTGAGCAGAGCTTACACAGCCTCCAGGCCTTCTCTGTTCCTTAAGCGGCCCCACCAGTGAGTAGGCTGGTGGTGGACAAAAGGCTGGAAGGGGACACAGCCAGGACAGCTGACTTGAACTGCCTGAAGACATATTCCATTCCATAGGATATCACGCTCAGCAATAGAACTGGAGGGGTAGTTTTTCCAAAGGAGCCGTTGATGAGGGACTGGCTGGACATTAGTCTTTTGGTGGCAAGTGATTGCTTTTGCATCACTTGTGGGGTTTGTTGTTTGGGTTTGAGGTTTTTGTTTTCCCTTCACTTATTAAAGAGTCTTTATCTTGATCCACAAGTTTTCTTACTTTTTGGCCTTCTGGTTCCCTCCCCCATCCCACTGGAAGGGAGTGAAGGAGCGACTGGGTAGGGGCTTTCCTGGACCTGCCAGCCAGGGTGAACCCACCACAGTACCTGTGTGTCCTTGATTCTGTTGTCAACGGCCACGAGATGGCACTTGGACACTGCACTTGGACTTGGGGAGCTGTCAGCTTTACAGCACAAAGCCACTTTTTCTTGGTTGCTCCGATGAGGCTATTGTGATTATTAAACCCAGTTACCTGAGACTACTTTATTAAGTCCTGAGATCAAGGGAATTACTTTCCCTCACTGTTAGCAATATCCCAGGCTCTGCAGTATGAGGCCTTGATACTGATCTGGATTTCAGTGTTCTACCAGAGAAATCCAGTGTAGGTCCAAATAAATTAAGACTGGAGACATACAGAGCAAAGTTTCTCTTTGAACTTTCTGTGGGTTATCTTAGTTAAATAGTAGAGAGATAGTAATCAGAGACACTTATCAGTTAAAAACCAGCATCTTGTAATGATGAAGTTAACAGAAGAGAATAAAATTTTTATGGAAAAGAACATGACTAAGGAAATTACCATGAAACAACTGATGGCCAGGAACATCTCCATCAAAAAAAACAACCCAGATATTTTTACTTTTCCCCCCTCAATTTTTTTTTTTTTGACTTTGCATGTTTGTTTTTTTCTTCCAAGTGTCAATACAGTAAAGTGAGGCTACACAGAACGGAGAGCTGAAGCGTACTCAAAGTC
Organism: Syrrhaptes paradoxus; assembly: GCA_013400615.1. Lineage (NCBI taxonomy): Eukaryota > Metazoa > Chordata > Aves > Pterocliformes > Pteroclidae > Syrrhaptes > Syrrhaptes paradoxus. The sequence goes on from VZTO01022702.1 coordinate 36,260, forward strand.
AAGACTCAATGAGAAAACTTTCGTTTGTGGAAACCTCTCTTTTACAGACTCATTACACACATTAGTTTTTCGTAAACACCACCTAATTCTTGCCAGTGTAGACTGTGCAACAAACAGTTTACATGCTATGCAATCCTTCCTGACAGCTCTTTTACTTCTCAGGGTACCCCAGGTTTAAATGCAAATAGAATCATCCACCTCAAATGCCTACTTGAATTGTCATTTCATTTTTAATACATGACTTCAGTCAGGACAAGTTATGCCCAGCATAGCTGCACCCTCCCATGTTGGTTAATCATCTTAATAATTAAGTCTAATTGCTTGTGAACTAACATTTAAATACATAGCTTAGGAAAAAAAAAGGCATTTGCATTTTGGTAAACTAGCTATTTAAAGGGTATCCACATGTGTGGTTGCTCACTGTAGGAAATAATAAATTTTGCATTAATTAATTATTGACAGAAAAGTAACCTTCCTTCTTATCCTGCTTATTACAAATTGAAATTAAAATGTCTAGTTCAGCAGAAATCTGCTAACCAAAAATACTAGAATAAGAACTCAATACAATATTATAAGGTAGACAACTACTGGGGGCATCGAGTGGTTTATTAGTTTATAAGAGAAGTCTAGTTCAAGAGATCTGCATTTATGCAAGATAAAAACCTGACATTCAGCGTTGGTTTACCAGAAAACCCTCTAAAATTAGATTTATTTTTTTTTTAAAAGGCTTTCCTGCTTTAGGATTATGACATCATGTTTACACAGCTATGCTGAACCTTCTAGATCTTTAATCAGCAAAATCTCAACAGCTACGTTCAGAGTCTGTGTCCTGCCAAAGGATCACATGGCAACCCAACCAAGTCATGGCTGTGGGCTGGGTTTTTGTTATTACAGTTTCAAAGCCCTCAAATGCTATTGTTTCAGTAACTCTGGATAGAAGTTAAGGAAGTTCTGTTTGTTTCTGGCTTCTAGCTTTTTTTTTTTTTTTGGCAGTTCTGGTACACAAAAGTTCTTAGTAAAGATGACAACTTACAGCATCTTGAAAACCAAACAGCACGAGCTGCACTTGACTGATACCATGGCTGTCAAAGTCTAACTCCAGTTTCAGTTTTGAAAGAGTGGTTGCGATGATTTTACGATCAGTGGAGCGTACAAACTCTCTGAGGCTGGAAACGAGTGTTGTGATATGTTCCCATTTTAGCTTGGGTTCTTCGGCTCCCTGGTAGAAGAGAGAGAAAAATAAATAGTTTTGGCAGCCATCTTTTGAAACTTACACCCAGAGGGACTTTACCCAATAACATCAGTTGGCAATATGGATTTTCAGAAACTCTGCTGCTACAGCTAAGGGAAAGGTGCAACTGCAGGTCAGATAACAGTAGCAGCATAACCACAGCAGCACCGAACTCTATCGCTGAGCTCCCTGTTAATGCAGATTACTTGATGAGCAAGTAGCTGACTTTGTTTTACATCAGTTGCTGAAGTATATGTGCACACTATATTCTGTATGTCTCATTGCACAGGAGTGAAAAGATACGAATATACTGTGTACTGAATACTACAAATTACTCTTAATTGCAAACAAACACATATTTGCAATGCCTCTAACTTCCAAGTGCCTCTGAGAGACAACATGCAAACTTGCACAGCAGCATTTAAAAAAAAGGACTAGTCAAAGCTACCTAGAAGGCTCAGAAAGAGACTGATTCTTTCTTATGTAATTTCCCTTGATACAGAACTTTTACACTTACATATTCTTAGAGCAAGTATACAAATCTCTCACATTTCTATTATAAATATTCATATGCCTATTTTTAAAAGCTTTTGTGTTTTCGCATGAACTACCAAAGTATCAAAAAAGCTCAAAAGCATTCATCAGAATAATCAGCATAAGTAACTAGGAAGCAGAGGACTATACTTACTCTCTAAAGTTATGCCAACTAAATACAAACTCAATTCCAAATCTTAAAATTAAGCCATAGAAAGACAAATATACTACTTGTTCAACATGAAGTATTAGATTACTCAGAAGGAAGTAATTATTTATATAGACTAAAGATACCTAACATTGATTTCTGTAAGAGAAGGACATATGGTGTTTGGTTCTGTTGTATTTGCCAGTTTTATGCCATGAATGTAACAGCTGGCCAGATACCAACAATTCTGTTTGCCAATAAAATTCAGGTTTTAACTATAGTTAATTACTTCTGATCAGTATGAAATAAAGATAATTTGATTATTTAAGAGAGAGAGAGAGAAACTAAAAAAAAAAAAAAAAAAAAGAAGAGAAAAAGCTCTAAAACAGTCAAACATTCCACTGACTAAAGTAGCAATTTCTGACATCAAAGATCCCAGCCTCTGATCCTGATCTGCTTTGATTTGGAGAATTCACTTGATGATTCACTGTACTGAAGTGGATCCCCCACTCCGTCCTGCAGTAGCTGGTCTCCTTTTCACATAAACAATGAAAAGCCATTAGGGCAGACACGTGTACACACAACACACTGCAGCCCTGGACTAAAAGATCCCAGTCTGTCAAGGCATGCTAGGGGCATGCAAGCAGTATGGCTCCCTAATAAGGAATGGTGACCTATTTTGGGAGGGTCATTCTCTTCCCCTAGCCCTCACACCCAATGACTTAGTTGAAATTATTCTTATGAAAAGTTTTTGTGAAGGGCAAAGTGCTATCAAAGCCTAAATCCTGATGTGGCCTAACAAGCAAGTCAGGCTTCCATCTGTTGGTAAAATGCATTTAAGCACAACATAACATGCAGCCAACTCAACTTCCCCTTGACTGCAGTTACCAGCACCTTCTGGTGGTTTGAGTAAGCTTCCTACTCTTTGACCAGGGTCCCTCTTCTCAAGAGAGAAAACGGTGTCTGGGAGTCAGAGTTCTGCATCCTCTTGAAGGGCAGACAGTATGCTTTGAACTCTTTGGTTCCACAACTCCCTGTCTTTCTGCTCCTATCTCGGGCTGTTCCAGCCCCAGCTGAGGAAGGCACAAAACACCAAGCATCCTCTCTGGATCTTGTGACTGAGTTTCAGCCTCTCACAATCACCAATTATTCCTTTCATATACATGCTAACAACTGTGTCTGTTATAGCAACACCCTAGCAAAGCACAGATCATGGGCCTCTCTTATTGCCTTCTATTTTAAGACTTTCTACAGTTACCAGGACAACTCTTGAGTTCCCCCCCTTCAAGAGTCAGAAGCTCTTTTATGGGTATGGCAGCAAATTCCAATTACATTAACTGTAGTACATGCATAAGAATCATATGGCCTTGCATCAGTTTCTAAACAGTACTATCTTTAGAAGATGAGTTGTCACATTTTATACAAATATGTTTTAGACCAGCAATACTTCACCTTAAGAATGAAGTGAGTCAATTAACTACTTAACACACACACACACACATATTATAAACAAGAACAAAACAATAATGTCATCCAATTATGGTGCTACAACATTCAGCAGTGTGGTCATGACCTGTAATTTATTCAGTATCCTCCTAAACTGATACATCATAATGAATCATCCCCACAACAGAGTGCCCAAGGGTCACTGTGTAATTATTTAGCTGTTTGCTGTAGCTCCCACTGTTACTCTATCTTCCCTCCCGTCCACATGTGCTCCCAACTACTGTGAGAAATAGCTCTAATTTATTTTCTCCTTAGCCCCTCCTTTCCCCTTTTATGGCTGTTGGCTAGAAGGCAATGGTGTACCCATCAGTCCCATTTTTTTCTACGCAATAACCTAAGGCAGAGAAGGCCAAAAGACCTAAACCTCCCTCTGTCAAACCCATCAGCCAGAAGACAGAACCCTAAAAGGGCAGCAAAGTAATCACCTTCTGGGGATGATCTGTCTTACATGAGCTGACCTGACAGCCTCAGTTAGTCCCATCTGAGAATCATTAGCAAAATATAATATAATGAAAACCTGTTTTTCTGTTGTCCGGCTAGCACTAAAATCCAGGTATACGTATAATATTTACAAACAAAGGCATATGTAATGCAAGCCTATTTTTAACAACCCCAATAAAACAATAAACTGTGAAAGCTTACTATAGCGTATGCCTTCTAGTTTAATCAAACTTTACTTTTTGATTGCTTTACTATGTGTAATTTCAAAAGTTCCATGTACTTGCAGATAAGTCTTCAAATTGCATAAAATTTTGGCTGCCTTCTGAAATTACTGTACCTGAGCCAAAGCCTCCATCAAGTTCCTCACCACCTTGTCTTGGTCCTCAGTTAATATTCTGTGAAGGGTGGCTCTCCTTTCACTATCCTTCTTCAGCATGAAAAACCCAGAATCTTTCTCTTCAGGTGAAGGAGGTGCACTGTGATCCTCAAAATTTTCATCTGGGATGCTGAATGAAAGACACTCAGTGAAAAGAAACTTTATAAAAACCACCCCAATGCACACATCCCTACTCTACTGTGTAACATAAATGCCAAACAGCTCTTTACCTCAGAAAAAGAGACCGGATTCCCTTCCCATCTTTTTCTCCGCAGGATTTGGCTCTTGTTTTGAAAGAGAATGGATCAATTTTTAATTCTGTATCAGGTGAGACAGAACCATATTCACTGCTGCTACTTGTATCTTCCACCAGAACAGGGACAGGTAAGGATATACTCCGAAGATACTCTATTTGTATTGGAATATTCAGAAATTAGAATTCAATATTTGCATCACAGTTCTTAAGTGAAAAGGTTATTCTTTCAGAGGAAACAAACTCCAGGTCTTCCCCCACACTAATATGAAATATCAAAACCAAAATTTACAGAAAACCCTAAAGCTTATTCTTCTGGAACAGAGTTATCATTCAGTTATGTTTTTATTCAAAAGCTTAGAAATGCTGGGCTCTTTACAAGTTCACTTACAGAATTTCACTACTGCAGTGAACATGCATCTCACATCATCAGTATGCACTTTCATCAGTAACAAAATGTTTCTACAGCGTAAGTCATCCAAGCACCTTCTTAAATCTTAATTCTATGTGTGTATATAAATATATTTATATATACAATACATACCACAGAATCATAGAATGGTTTGGGTTGGAAGGGACCTTTAAAGTTCATCTAGTTCCAACCCCCCTCCCATGGGCAGGGACACCTCCCACTAGACCAGGTTGCTCAAAGCCTCATCCAGCCTGGCCTTGAACACCTCCAGGGATGGGGCATCCACAGCTTCCCTGGGCAACCTGTTCCAGTGCCTCACCACCCTCACAGGAAAATATTTCTTCCTAATATCTAATCTAAATCTACCCCCTTCCAGTTTATACCTGTTACCCCTTGTTCTGTCACTACATACCCTTGTAAAAATTCCCATACATAAGTATATATACTAGAAAACATGTAAGATACATTTATCAGATTATTTTGTACAAGTTTAATTAGTTCACAGTCTTTGATTAAGAACAAACATGCACATCAAGTCAGAACTTTTTAAAGCCAGAGCCCACATTACTGCTGCAAGGAACTACTCATACCCATTTCACATGCACACATTTCAAAATGTACTTTGAGAGCAACTCAGCATGAAGGTAACGATGTGTTTGTTTGGTTTCTGCCCCCCCACTTCCCTGTTCATTTTCTGAAAGCGTATCCTGTACCCAGGCCTGAAAAGAGGTCTCAAATACATTCTGCTTTTTTCAGTTACAGAATTTAGCCCAATAAAAATCTATGTTATCTTTCTCCACAAACCTTGTCTCTATTGCTACTATAAAACAACCATTTGGTTTCCTGTTCCAATTTCCAGTAAACAGCCCTGTAAAAACAATGCAGCTCTTCAAGCCTGTATTACCTACTTGCCTAGTTTACTAAACTGTAGTTTACTAAACAGTAGTTTAAATTTGTGCAATGAATTAGGGCTTCCTAACAGACAAAAGTAACTTATTTGCATAATTTCACCCACTTTGCAACATTTTCAGGTGACAAATTATATCAGAATAAGGGATAACCACAGTATCTACACAGTCATGTTTTGATAGAGAAGTTTGTTAAAACTCACCATTTGTGTTAGCTGAAAGAGCTGTGGGAGAAAAGCACAGAAAAAACAAAGTCAAATGTGCTGAAATTAACTGAGAAAATAAGCATAGTCTTTTCCCATTTTTATGGACTATCTGGACTCTTGTCTGCAATCTCTAGAAGTCTAATTTATTGCAATTTAAAGTTAAGTTTAATCCAAGGGAGAGGAAACCAAATTATAGGTGATCATCCAATGCCACCTCCTTTACCTGATATTTTTATTTCTTTTAGGTATATAGAAGATATTTTCATATGTATATATTCACGCATCTAAATGTGTCATTCATACCCTCAAAACTCCTTTGTTACTTTTCATAATTTAGAACACTACAGGAAATGAGTACATGAAACAAAAAAAATGCAATGCATGCATATTTGCTATGGGACAAAGATTATTTTGCTCGCGTAGAAAACTCCCGAGGCTCAACACACAACCTTCCACAAAATGTACTCTATGCAAACATTCTTTGAAAACATATGCAAATTTTTTTAAAAAAAAGCAACCACAAAAGCTGCACAAAACCATAAAGAGTCTTTTAGAAACCTTATTAGAAATATTTATATAAATCACCTCTGTGACAACATGATAACAGAATTCTGCTGCAACAGCATTTGTCCAGCAAGCTGCTAGGACAGAAGGTTACAGGTGGATGTTCACCTGGGATGGAGATCTGCTGTATTCATCTTAAAGACTGAATCAGCAGTTTCAGGAAAAAGTATTATCAACAAGAGAAAAATTCCAGATTGAGTTTAGCAACACTTACCTGAGAGCTTTGATGGAGACTTTCTTTTTTTGCTTGAAACCTTCAAGAATTCATCTATAAGAAGCTCATGAGCAAAAGCTCGTTTATCAGGATCTGGTTCAAAGCAGCGCAATATGAAAGCCTTGGCTTCTGCAGACATGGATTCAGGAATCTCTGGGTGTATTTTAAACATGCCCACCTAAGACAAACAAAGGGAGAAACAGTGGCCTGCAGTGTTCTTTTCCTAAACATTCAATAGCATTAAAAAAGTGTTTAGATTGTAAAAGTGGTATATTGTCCTCAAACTTTAATATTATCTTTCTGTAACCAGTTTATTGATTCAGACAAAAAAACCCCACAAACCTATTACAAACTGTATAAACAATTACATTTAAAAACCCCCCAACTGCAAGTAGAGGCTCTCGCAAAGCAGAAAACTGCTTTTCTCAGTTGTGTGGTTTTTTTGTTTTGTTTTGTTTTTCCAAACACCCAGGCAACTGAATAGTTGCTATTGCTCCACTACTCTATTCAAAATGACTCAGCTGAATCAACTCATACTTCCTTACATCCTCACTAACCAAACATTTCCTTTATCTTCTTTTCCTGCAATCTCTAACTCTACCTTCTCCAAGACAGTCATAAGATTTCCTGTGTTTACAAATATTGGTCTGAGCTGTACAAGAAAGATGCCTGACCTTAAACATAGCTGCTTGTGGTTCTCCCAGTTCATAAAACGGAGGCTTCCCTGTAGCCATCTCAATGATGGTGCAGCCCAAAGACCAGATGTCTGCAGCCTTCCCGTAGCCACGCGGCCCCTTGTCTATGATCTCCGGTGCCATATACTGAAGGGTGCCTGTTTAAAACATGCTCATTTTTTTACTTAGGTGCACTAATGAGGCAAATAGATAGCTAAGGACAAGAGGAACAAAATCAGTGGGGCATAAGCAATATTGGGAGAGTTAAAAAAATACTCTTTATTATTCAAAAGTCAAAAATTTCCATATGTATTCTACATAAAATACAAATACTATTCAAAATATCACCTGTGCTAAAAGCATCTAATATCACCTACTGATCTGAGGAGATCTCTTTTCCAAGTCAATGACAATTATTAAGGGGTTTCAGTAAGCTTTGGATCAGACATCGTTTTAATTTACTGTATTGTAGACTGAGATTAAAATAAGGAAGATCACTCTGGATTGCATCCAGAGAGGAAAAGGAAGTGAAACCTGAAATCTGAACCTAAAACAGCAAGCGACATGAACACTTTTTCTGAAGTATGGGAATCAACCTGATGCATCTTTCTGCATTCTGTTCCATTTAGAGGAGAAATGGAAGAGCAGAGGAGGGAATTAGAATAACAGTCACTTCTCATTTTGCATAATTATTTAATGAAGTGTCACTGCATGATTTAACATCCAAATCAAATTATCAAGCAGAATGAGGACGGAGTTAATGACAGGCTCTGTAGGTAAGCAGTTCTGGAGATGAAGCCAGGATGTCCAAGCCAGTCATGAAAGAATAAAAAGGTAGCCTTCGATCATCAAGATGAAAAAGCCATGCTCATAGAAGAGACAGACTCAAATACAACACAAGAAAGACACAGCTCTTCTGTTATAGAGGACTTTCACGTCTCAAGTGGAACTTCCAAACCAGCATTCTCTTTGAAAAGTGCATACAAGCACAGCATACAGCTTAACATTAGGTATACAAAAACGGTTATTCTTGCAGCAACCTTTTATATTGATTTAAAGTCAATGAAAGTTCAGAAACTGTGGATTCTGACCCTACATGCACAGTTCGAGTGAGGAAATAGAGTGTCCTCTAGAAACATACCAGTGAACGTTTCAGTACATGGGTTGATTCCTGCAAGTCTCTTTGAAGTTCCAAAGTCTGAAATCTTTAACACTCCACTGTACGTGTTGATAAGCACATTATCGCCCTGAGGAACAGAACATTCAGAGCAATTATTTTTCTCTGCTGACTCTTCATCTAAGACTTCTTGCGCAGCCTGTTTNTTTAATCTGCAGTCTCACTGGAAAAGGAGCTAACATTCCATCCATAATCTTCTTCACTTCTAATAAGCTTTTATGAAAGTTCGATCATGTCACTGAAAACAGAAATAAAAATATCCACTTGATCACGTTAAGTGGCTATATGTCAACTCTTCTAAAATAAAATCAACAACATATTTTGCTGGTGCAATTCAAATGCATAATGGTTCACTCACCTAACCTACAGTTCAGAATTGCAGAGAGGGTATGTGACAATGAAGAACTTTCAGAAAAAAATCTTTAAATTATAGGACAAATACAAGGTTATGCAGCTACATTACACTACCAGGCTTAATTCTCTGCAAATACTTACCTTTATGTCTCGATGCACTATTTGATTATCATGGAGGTATTTTAATCCTTCAAGAATCTGCTTGGTATAAAAGCCAATTGTCTGCTCATTATTTTTTAATGGTCCCCATTTTGATCGTAGAAGAGCAGAAAGGCTGCCTATAATTTTGGAGAGCAAAAAAAGTGAAAGTAGAAATCTAATTAACTTCTGCCTTCTCCCCCAAAGGAAAAAAAACGTAACAACAAACATCAGTCCCAAACCAAGCATAGGCACCTCTTCTATAACCAAAGGCCTTTACAGGAAAATTCTTACTTGCATCATCACCTGCCTGAGTAATTAAAAGGAGAGTCAGTATCTCCACTGGCTTCAGCTGCAGCAGATAAGTATCCAGCACCTCCACAGTCTCTCAAAAAGCTAAGCTCAAGAAGTGGGATCTTTACTGCATCTGGCTGCTGAGAGTTGTTTGGCCTCAAACAGAAGCAACAATCACCAATTGCCATTCTCTCATGCTAGACACCCGAGGAGAGCTCAGCCATCTGAGACTAGCTGCAGCCTTTCTAGTTGGATGACCACAGATCATCTCTGATTTGTAGNGAAATCTTTAACACTCCACTGTACGTGTTGATAAGCACATTATCGCCCTGAGGAACAGAACATTCAGAGCAATTATTTTTCTCTGCTGACTCTTCATCTAAGACTTCTTGTGCAGCCTGTTTCTCCAATGTACTCTTTAGTGAGTAACAATTACTTCCTAAGGCTCTTAAGAGGGGAGGTTAAAGAGGAATCAATAGTGTTCATGCCTTATGTAATCCCGTTATCAGAAACTTCATCTCAGCATGAACTTCCCCTACTACCGGAATTCAGTTAAAGAATACTAAGAGAGGGGAAAAAGGCTGTTCTTGTTTTGTGTTTTGGGGTGGGGTTTTTTTGTTTTATTTTGGGTTTTTTTGAGTGGCTTTTTTTTTTTTTAAAGGGAACCTTTTAANACTATTTGATTATCATGGAGGTATTTTAATCCTTCAAGAATCTGCTTGGTATAAAAGCCAATTGTCTGCTCATTATTTTTTAATGGTCCCCATTTTGATCGTAGAAGAGCAGAAAGGCTGCCTATAATTTTGGAGAGCAAAAAAAGTGAAAGTAGAAATCTAATTAAATTCTGCCTTCTCCCCCAAAGGAAAAAAACGTAACAACAAACATCAGTCCCAAACCAAGCACAGGCACCTCTTCTATAACCAAAGGCCTTTACAGGAAAATGCTTACTTGCATCATCACTTGCCTGAGTAATTAAAAAGAGAATCAGTATCTCCACTGGCTTCAGCTGCAGCAGATAAGCATCCAGCACCTCCACAGTCTCTCAAAAAGCTAAGCTCAAGAAGTGGGATCTTTACTGCATCTGGCTGCTGAGAGTTGTTTGGCCTCAAACAGAAGCAACAATCACCAATTGCCATTCTCTCATGCTAGACACCCGAGGAGAGCTCAGCCATCTGAGACTAGCTGCAGCCTTTCTAGTTGGATGACCACAGATCATCTCTGATTTGTAGCGAAAAGGAGCTCGTGTGCCACAGCACTGATCCAAGCTGTCTCTGTAGCACATCTGATGCAAATACTGAATAAGAGGATTCAAGCACTTTGAAGACAGTTTTCCCCATTAATTTAGGGAAAAGATATTAAAGAATATTATATTTGCATTAAATATATCTTGTTGCAGTGCTATAGGTTTTATAATTTTACAATGTTAAAAAAACCAACCAAACCAACCAACCAATCTCCCCCACAACTTACCACCTGGCACCTGTTCCATGAATATCTTAATGAAGCCATTCTCACTAAGAGAACCTAAATACTGGACAATGTTCTTATGTTTGAGATGCTTATGCAGAGCTATTTCTTCATGCAGAGGTTGGGAATACCTGGAAAGAAAAGAAGCCGCTTATTCAATATTGACCTTCAGGAAGAAAGTCTTGTGTTTACCATAGTAAACTGTGGTTTACACTGCAGGTGACTATGTGTTAGATGCATTTAACAACAGTGGTTCTGATCCCTGCATGCTAAAAAAATTATGTAACCACATATAAATACACATAACATATAAAATATATATAATATTAATGTATGCAAACACACACAAAGTGTTATAAATGTACACAGACTGAGCAAAACAAAACTTCTGGAAAATGAGCTCTCCAACTGAACTGGAAGAGAATAAACAGTTGGGCAAGTGGCTTGATTCAGACCAGTGCCAAAATGAACTAGTAAACCAGGAACTTAGTGTATAATTGAAATCACCTCAATAACGAAAACAAACCACCATTTAAATTTTAATTGAAGTAGAAGTCTTATCTGAAACCAAGAGTGGATAGGTATCAGAGTAAGAAAACAGGAGTCATTTCATGGGGAGGTATTCAGAAGAACTGATCAAAACCATCTCATCAAATGTCATTTAGTCCAAGGTAAGATATTTTTCAGAGATGTAAGCTTTTCAGCAGTCTTTTAGCCAAGAAGGTTTCTGGAGTCCGGATCCTTCTCCAGCATGGAACGCCCCGAGCTCAGCAGCTGCCCTGCTCCCTGGGCAGCCCTAACACTCTCCTTCCAACCATGGGCGAGTTGCACACACCCTAGTGGGTCAGCTGCCAGGTTCTGGGTATTGTCTGGCAAAATGTAGACAATATGCCGAGAATCTGGCAGCTATTTTCACTAAAGCACTAATGGCTGCAGCCAGGCTTGCAAGGTAGCTGAAAGAGATGAAGGACCCAGACCTCCTTCCATCAGTCCAGGCATCAGAAGTTGCTGCAGAGTCTTGAGCAAGTGGAGGACATATTCAGATGCTGACACTCAGGGAGTACTAGACATCACTGCAAACACAACCTTGCAGCTATTTGCCACTGAAAAGACTAGTTTTACCGCCATCTTCAAGCATCAACAGGTTCCTCTCAGCATAGACTTCACATCAACACTGGTACATTCTCATCCTCTAATGAACTGGCAGAAAACTCATTTTATTTATTTATTGGGAGGAGAGGTAGCTTTCTGCTGCTTCAAACCCAGAAGTCAGCTCTCCGTGGAGCAGGCAGAGTCCCAGTGCCAGGAATGCAATCAAAGCCCAAATGCAATCCAAGTTGTTAGGGGAAATGTGCCCATCAGCTCCATTCCCTTCGGGGGCAGGCAGTTACCAGCTCACCCTAACAATAGCATCAAGCTATAAGTGGAGGCTGAACTCTTAAAAGTGGAGGGAAAAGGAAAAAAAAAAAGTGGGCATCTGAAAATCCCTCTGGAAAAAAACTGCTGCAGAGAACAAGGAAAGTATTTGGTTAATGAAAAGTGTGATTATGCAACTCTGAGTCTATTTACTAAAAATTAATTTGAGTTTTGGCTTGCCTCTCCACACATGACTATAACGATTCTGACTACACTGTTAGTCATGCAGAAATGCAAAATCAGAGATTATATTCCCGAGTTCTACTAATGGGATATTTATTTCAGAGCAGCAACAGCAAGACCATTGTAATTCTTCCCCCAGCACTTTTAAACTGCAAAGTTAACTGAGACTCGAGCAACTAAAATAATTTAGCAAACAAGAGAAAGACATAGGAATTTCACAGTATCCTTGCGGCTAAACTGAGGCAGTGGAATCTGGATGATTGGATAGTGAGATGGATTGTGAACTGGCTGGAGAAAAGAAGCCAGAGAGTTGTGGTGAATGGGATGGAGTCTAGTTGGAGGCCTGTATCTAGTGGAGTCCCCCAGGGTTCGGTATTGGGACCTGTGCTGTTCAATATATTCATCAACAACTTGGATGAGGGAGTAGAGTGCACCCTCAGCAAGTTTGCTGATGATACGAAACTGGGAGGAGTGGCTGACACGCCAGAAGGCTGTGCTTCCATCCAGCGAGACCTAGACAGGCTGGAGATTTGGGCGGGGAAAAATTTCATGCAATTTAACAAGAGCAAGTGTAGAGTCTTGCATCTGGGCAAGAACAACACCAGGTTCCAGTATAAGTTGGGTACTGACCTGTTGGAGAGTAGTGTAGGGGAGAGGGACCTGGGGGTCCTGGTGGACAGCAGGATGACCATGAGCCAGCACTGTGCCCTCGTGGCCAAGAAGGCCAATGGCATCCTGGGGTGTATCAGAAGGGGGGTGGTCAGTAGGTCAAGAGAGGTTCTCCTCCCCCTCTACTCTGCCCTGGTGAGACCGCATCTGGAATATTGTGTCCAGTTCTGGCCCCTCAGTTCAAGAAGGACAGGGAACTGCTGGAGAGAGTCCAGCGCAGAGCCACAAAGATGATGAAGGGAATGGAGCACCTCCCTTATGAGGAAAGGCTGAGGGAGCTGGGTCTCTTCAGCTTGGAAAAGAGGAGACTGAGGGGTGACCTAATCAATGTTTATAAATATGTAAATGATATCTGTAAATATGTAATCTATTCTTCAACTTGGAAATATCTAGTTACAAAGAGAGGGAACCCCACTATATACCACAGACATCTCATTTATAGCCAGCTTTGTAAAAGAGGTAGCCCTTGATCAGCAAACTGGTTGATCATGTTACTGATTAAATTACATAACGCACAAAATTTGCAATCAGCCACAGCTACTATACCTGCTGTCTCTCTCTGGGATTTCTTTAATAGCAATTCTGACTTGATTGCTCAAGTCTCGTCCTGCATATACAATGCCGTAAGTTCCTTTCCCCAGAACAACTCGCTCGCCATTTTCATTATATTCATAATCATACTGCAAAGCAAACAACAACATGAAATGAAACAGAGGGATAACATTTATTCTGTCTGACTCTGTGCTCGTAACTGGGGCATCTAAGATACTAGTTGCTTTCTGCAGACCATGGAGGAGAGAAAAAAAACTTCAAGATGACAATTTGCATACTGTACAGACATCCCTATATTTCTCCACTGACTGAACAGGAAGCACTGGCTTCTAAGGTAGCCCTTTCAGGTAAGAGCATAAAGCTAAGCTAGCCTTAGTTCTGTGTAGTTACACTTGCATATACTCAACAGCATCTGCAGTTCTGCTGGCAGGTGCTGTAAAAAAGAGAAGACAACAGAGGGCACTCTGCACCAAACTCAGAACTCGGGCTCGCACCCAGACATAGAAAGCAAGGCAGGACACACTTCATCTGTTCCAGATGCTCTCCTGACCTGACCACATCTTCCAAAAACAGCACAACCTCAATTTTGCTAGTGCCAGGTCAGCCAGCAGAGCGTGCCAATGGAGGTTAGTCAGGATTGCAGTGTATTAAGCGTGGTTTCGGCTGAATTTGAATTTCAAAGAGTTTAAGGCCAGTCCAGAAACAGTCATCAGAAGGATTATCTAATCTGTCCTCTTGTGTAACACAGACATGGAATTTCACATGCTTACTCCCATGCTAAGATCAGTAGCTGATGCCTAAATAAAGGATTTTTTTCTTTTTCTCCAAATAGAGACTGCTATCTTTTTAATAAAAGAGAGAATCTACTACTTCTTTTATAGTACTTTGTTTCAAAAATCAATTACTCTCATGATGAAGTCATGCCTCCTAATGCAGATTTCTTTGATGTCACTGTATTTAATTTCATTTTTCTTCAATAAATTAAATAAACCATAAGCACATAGTAATTTTCCCTGTAAAAATACTTACCTACTGTAATCAAGTCACCCACTGCTTTTCTTTTTGTTAAAATAAACAAATTAGGCACCCTAAGGTTCTCATTATAGGGTATTTTTTCTCTCCCACAAGTCACTCTAGTGGTTTCTCTTTGTCCTATGTCCCATTTCAGAAGTATTATAAAATACCAACACCAAAACCGAGACAGAGGGCTGTCTGCATTCATTACACAGTCCTGTCTCTCTTGGTCAGTTCTGGATGTCTCTAGAGCTTCAGGACACCAGATTTCATGTAACAGGACACGGGCTTAGGTATTCTATCCTGTTCTTTGGCACCTAAAAGAAAGCCTAAATACCCCAAGTACTGCAAGGAACCCAATTGCCCTGTACTCAGTTTTTAACTACACAGATGCTCAGATAGAAACCCAAGGGGAGAAAACAGTGTGCAGTGGCAGACCCAGGCAGGGTATAAATAGACTCCTGGCAGCACCAACATCATTGTCCAACTTGTGTCTGCTTGCTGACAGATCTCAACTAGCAAGGAGAAGCCTTGCCCTACTACAATTATATAGAATCATAGAATCACAGAATGGTTTGGGTTGAAAGGGACCTTAGAGATGACCTAGTTCCAACTCCCCTGCTATGGATAGGGACACCTCCCACTATATCCTTACTTGTTGTGCGCACGACCTGCCAATAATTTAAGTGCACACAATTCCAGCGATGTATGAAACAGACAACAAACAGGCTTTAAAATTTAAACAGATGCTAATGCTGCCTGACTATGATTATACTCGGAAGTAACTGTTAGAAGAGTTGCTCCCTAATGAGCACAGCTGGACAATTCCAGAGTTGAGTACCTTCTTAAGTGAGTATACTAACTGAAATGAGACATTTAGCTAGGCTGGCTGTAAGAACTACATGAGGATCATTAAAAAGAAGCATTAATTTTTAAAGAGCAGAGGACAAAATTTTGTGAACAATAACTTGCCCACCTTCTTCCAGAGTTCTAGAGGGATGAATAATTTACTCCCTTCAGTGAAATGCCACACTAGAAGCCCAAAATTCTTAATATGTTGGGAGGAGATGAAGTAAAAGTACCTCTAAAGAGTCTCCATCACATTCCCCTTCCTCCATAGTCTTCCCTATTTCTTCAGTGATACTGTTGACCATGTCAAAAAACCTGTTAAAAGGGAGGGGGGAAAAAAAAAAAAAATCAAATACACACATGAGACAGTATGGGGACAAAGAGAACCCTTCTCTCCTTCTCGCTAAAGTAATGAATGAACCAAAAGAGGACTTTAGTAAGTATAAACTCAGTGTAAAATTTCATAATCAAAAAGAAAAAAAAATTATTCATGTGGAGAATCAACAGTCAAAATCTGCAGTTTTCCTACTTCTTTTGCATACTCCTCTTATATGTGCAAGACATCCATGATGCCTTAAATTATTAATGAAATTAATATTTCAAAACCTACATATCAGATTAATTTCTCCTCCTTTGCCACCATAACTTTATGTCCAATGAAGGCACTGAAGCATCACTCAAAGAGCCTGGAAGTCTTGCCTACATTTGGAAGAGTTTTTGCAGTGCAGGAAGGCTAGCTTCAAGTTTTTGCTTGAATGAAAAGGGGGTCTATTTTACAGCTTCCATTAAAAAAATATATATTCTATTACATATGACTTTACCCCTTTGAAAGAATACAAGTACAAACACCACGTCATGCTAAGGTATTGCTCGTCTTCTAAGAAGTGCTTAGATATGAAGGGGAATGGACATGGTGAAAGAACCTTTATGAACTAGAAGGGATGAGAGAACAAGCTAGGGATTGAGCTGGGAGGCAGCCACAGCCATTAATATGGGATATCACTGCAATTTTTTTGTAAAGTCGCAGCCTTTTTCACCACAAAGACATACACCTTAATATGATAAGCATTAGAAAAATAATCCCACAAAGCGTATAGAAAACTAATTAAATTTGTAATCATATTTGTTTCTAATGCTTGTCTGAGCTTGCACTTGGAGCCTTCAAAACTCATACGTTTCCACGGTACTGCAATACTAAACTTTTGCAGGAAAGATGGTGAGCACTGAGGATGCTTAGATCAAATTTGACCATAGTTCTGAAACAGTCACTCTCTGTTGTGCATGCAGAGAGCATCTACCCCATGACAGGCCGTATTTTTTTCTGAAATAACAACAATGACACACCTTCTGCAATGAAGTTCTGTGCAGAAATAGATCTGAAAGTCATCCGAGTTGTGCAGCACATATAGGAAACAGCACCGTTCTTCAAACTTCGAAATGCTGAAAGAACAGCCAGGCAGAACACGTTACTGGAAAGACGTATTTGGACTTGTACCAGCTATGGCAAACCATACAGAGCAACCCATTTAATATGGGAAAGCAGCAGATTAAACCTAAGAAGCCACAATTTTTCCTTATTGTAAAATTATACTTCTGTATCTGCCAAAGTTCACATTCTGCTCTTTGTTATCATTCAGCTTGCCCCACTAGTCCACATATTGCCCAAGAAAAAGTAGAAGCTAATAAGTTAATAGGATTATTTCCATTGACCTGAGCCATTTTTGTCTTCAGTGCTTTTAGGTAAGCCTTTTAATTTCCACTCCTGTAGCCAGGATAAAACATCCTTTGAGGATCACATTAGAAAGTTAGACTTTAGACTCAAACAGTGAGTTCTTCCTGCATTAGAAATCCTGTACAATCAGTTCAATCCTGAACACAGAAATTCCTAACCTGCTCCTTGTGAATTGGCACATTGATAGTGTGTTGGAAATACATTTTAAAATTAATTCAGCATCAAAAAATGAGGTGAATGACTTTACCACCCTTGCCCACCCAGGTCTTTTTTCAGCTTTGGTTTTATCTGCTGTAACAGGAGAACAAAGATAAGGAAGAAGCAAGTATGCCATTCTCTTATGGATGCATAGATGTCTCAACGAAAGAGTAGAATAGGTGCAGACTTGGGTGCAGTTGTCAGTTTTCTATCCCAAGTTGGCTGCAGCTCTTGCAAAGACATTCATTCAACAGAACTGTTTTATATGCATGTCATTATTGTGCTCCTTATAGAAAATATTAAACATTTTTTGAAATAGCTCTTTTTGTAACCTTGTCACGTGTTGAGCACCAGGTGTCAAGCTGATGCAGTATAATTGATTGTTACAATACTAGAAAAGGGAAAAAAAAAGACACCTAGAGGTGTTACAAGAGAATATAATGCAGTATTTGAGAAACCAAGACAAGTTAAATCTCCTCATTAACATTCTAAGATACTGGACAAAATCCACAGTCCTAGTGAAATCAGTCTATTTTAGCTGGATCAAGATAGCCATCACGCTTTAATTAATTTACAACACAATAGAGTAGAATGGCATTCTACGTTGTGCCAAAGGATTGATTATTTGATTAACATAACAGTTTTTCTTTAAATATCAGGAAATACTTGTAATTTTCAACCTTTAACAGGTGTCTAAGGTTGTCTAATCCTTGCTTCCTTTTTATGATTCCTCTATTATACAGTCCTGTAACTTTTGATAAACAAATGGCTCTTTAGACAAGCTGGGGGGTCTGCGTTTCATAAAGCTACTTATGAGAAGAGCAAACTTCATTATGAAAATATTTGTCTTTCAGTGTGGTGACTCAATTTTACATCAGGAAAAATTCACAAGTGCTAAGTAATATACACATTTGGGAAGACTGACACTGTCCCCAGTTTATAAACTAACTTTTAATTCAAGTTTTGCAAGCATATAGGTAAACTCTCCAGACATGAAGTAACTGATATTAACAGAATTACTCATTCATTTCAAGTTCCATGTGAGTTTAAATATTTTACTGATTAAACTGTCAGTTTAAACCTGACGTGCACAGAAGCCACTGACTAACCTAACAGTGAATAAAAGGGTAAGAATGTGGAGTGTACACAGAAGGCAGGCATATTCATAAATATTTAAGGCCTTTAAGTGAGCATTTATATTGCTTATATTTTGCTTTCCTCCCCCCCCCAAAAAAGTTAAAGTGAAAAAAGGAAGACTAAAAAATAACAAGTTATAAAAAGAGACAGGATAATTTACTCAGGAAATGCCTCGTTCTGACAGTTCACCAGCACCCCCTGACTTCTACAACAGCAGAGTTGGGGCTGAATTTGCAACTCTGAAGACAAACAGGGAAGCTCGATGCATTGTGGCCTCATGCCCACCTCCGATGTGTCCAGAACTCCCTCTAATCAGTGGGAAATACTGCAAATGCTGTAGCTACTGCCTACTACCACTTTCAGATAAAACAGCAGATAAAAGAGTTGAGCACTGGCAGTAACCACAGAAAAGCAGCTCCATGGAACTTTTGTCTGTTTTCTGGAAGTGTAGCAGTATAGACACCTCTCACTGTCATCAAGTAGTCTGATGAGATTCCAAACTCCAAGAACTTGGGATGGAAGACAAACATCCTTGTTGTCAATTCCTAAGCTATGAAGAAAACTGTATGCAGTTCTGAATCCAACTTTTTCACTGTTTCTAACACTACATTCATCAGCATGACCTCTGAGGCAGCCTCCCATAGAAACACCACAAGAAGCAGTTATTTAATAACCCAGGGCTTGTCCTGAATGCTGAGAAAAAGCCAACTTGTAGTCTAGCAACTTCAGTCTGCTACTTCATTTTTTATTTTTAAATTGGAAAAATAAAGATGGCATGCTTTTGCTCATATGATGTCATCTCTGCAGAACACCAGGGACTTCTGGAGAACCTAAGACACAAAGCACCTTGGGGTAGCAGCCAAGTTCCAAAAGCTCTGATGAAGCCTTTAAGATTAACAGTACTTTTTGGCCAATAATAAACACTTCTGTTTCAGAGGTCAAAAAGGCAGATGACAAAAGCAGAGTTATTTACATCAGTGCACAAACCGCTAATCAATGAGTTTGTTAAGCTAAACCCAATTACTCTCCCTCTCTGCTTACAGAGTGTGGTTTAGCATCGTCCTGCTCAGAGACCTCTAGATACTTTCCAAGTCCCTCTGCAATTCTTGAGAGCTGAACTCTATTACTCATGAAATAAGATGCTGATTACACCAGCTGATACATAGCACACAGAAGTGACCCCTCAGTCACTTCCTTGAAGACTGCATCAAAAACATTTGCCATTTCAGTGCTAGATATCTCTTCAGACCTGCTGTCTCCTTGTGCGATGCAGTAAAT